>NDGM011116994.1:0-18575 GCA_002564305.1 Octomys mimax
TAATGAATGGGATGGTTTGTTCTAATGGTGTTTTTAAATAGTACCTCAAGTCCACATCTTGTAAGCAATTAACCACTAAGAAGAATGTGTGCAGAGTGTTAATTATTAAATCTGTCCTAGCGGTTTGATTTGAAACTGTCGACATAATTGCTATTTGTTTATCAATAAAATTCTGAAAAAAAATAATTCACATACCATACAAGTGTACAATGTAGTGTAGTGGTTTTTGCCAAATCCACAGAGTTGTACAACATTTACATCCTTCTGCATTTTTTAAAAATCTCATCATTCCCAAAAGCAATTCCAACCCAGTAGCAGTCTCTCCCCACTTCCCAGTGGTGACCTCCACTGACCTTTTATCTGCAAGGCTTTGCCTGTCCTGTCTACTTCATAGAAGTGAATCACACATTGCTTGCCTTTTAGTGACTGGCTGCAGCGGCTCCTTCTTAATCTCTTCCACATGCTCCTCTTCCCCAGGGTCTCTCCTGGGTCCCTCTGTTCTTTGCACTCTCTACAGCCCTTCTTAGGCTTTGATGCCTCTGAAGACTCAGATCTTTATGGCCATCTGATAACCATGTCTGGGCTTTGGATTCACACATCCACTGCCTCCTGGGCGTCTCTCCTGAATTCTTTACAGATGGTTTGAAGATGTGAACACAAGCTCATTGGTACCTATGCCTCAAAGCCTCCAGTCCTTCTCTGGCCTTCCTTATCTCTCTACTCCTCTGGGATCCAGAACCAGAAACCCAGATTTCTTCCTTTTTTTTTTTTTTTTTTGTATTTTAGGGAAGGGTCTACAGGGTGTTCAGGGTCTCACCACTAGATCAGACTCATAGTGATCCCCCTGTTTACACCTCCCAAGATTACAGGTGCTCCCAGTCTCAACTGCTCTCTCAGCACCCTGGGGGCAGGGCCAGCATGGCAGGGTTGGGGATTGAACCCCAGCCTCTGCGCCTGCTTGCTTTAATCCGCTGAGCTATTTGACTAGCCCCCAGATTTCATCCTTGAAGGCTTTCTCCTTTGTATTTTTCTGCACTTCTAATGATCATAAAGCAACCTAAATCTTTCCTCAACAATCCTGATCACTTCTGTCTCCAGGCCTTGGTTTTTAACTCATTAAATTGATTTCTGTGCAATTTATCTCCCTCCAGCCCAGTAGAAAAGAGGCCAGGCTTACTGAGTGCAAATGCAACTTTGACTCATAAACCTGTTTGCACGAAGCTTTCTGAATACCTGCTGAAGCCAACCATGTTTTGTGACATGTGGCTCCTGCCTCTTTGTCCAAGTCTCCTTGTGCACTTCTTTGGTATAAAAATTTAGGTTTCTTTCAGGTTTTTCTCCAACTCACTTGCTGAAGATAGGAAGAATGGTAAGCAAAACTCTTCCTCCTGACCTCCACAGAGGCTATTTGATCTTTTGGTCTGGCCAGATGTTTCAGATTTCACCGAATCATCCTTCTCATGGCAATGCCTCCCATTTAGCAAGTTATCCTTACACTCTGTGTGTGTTCTCAAGGTGCCGTGTGCTAAGGTCCCAGTGTCTTCTCATAAAGGGAATTTTCTGTTCTGTGTCCTACCTCCCACTAAACTGTAAGCTTTATGAGGGCAGAGACCATATCTGTTGCTCACCATGAGCCCCCCTCTGTGGCACACAACCTGCCACCAGGCGGATGTTCAAAGATCTCACTGAATGACAGCTTGCCAGTTTAGCACAAGGGCAACAAACATGGAGAAATTCTACCTTACCAATAGCAGGTAATAGTCTAGAATATTTTAAAAGTTTCTTCTTTTTGGGTGTATTTCATCATGAAGCCTTACCAGAATAAAAAAAATTAATAAGGAAGACAAGAAGCAGACAAGTAACTCAAACATCAGCTCAGTTTTTCCCCAATAGCTTTTGAGATTTAATTTCTATTTTCCTTTCTAAAGAGGAAGAAAAGAACATGTTGCAAAATGAAGAGTACTGATTCTAATGTTCCATCTGCCCCTGATCTGCTCTGATGAAACTAACTTCTTTGTTCCTTAACTTGTTGATCTACAAAATGGGGTTAGTATACTCTATCTCACGGTCTCATGAAAACAAAGAAGAAATAGAGACAAAAAGATGCTTCCACTCCAAAGAGAATGCCTACAAAAACTTCAACAGATTCACTTTGCTTTGTGTTCATACAAAAATGATAGCTAAATTTAGATATTGATAGAAGCAGCATCACAAACAGAATGGAGCTTTGGGATGACTTACCCAAGACCCTGTGCCTAAGCCCCCAGAGTCACTTACTAAATGTCCAACACCCTGATGGTCTGCTTCTCTGTCTTGGTTTGCTGCAGAGGAAACCAATTGGGTTTTCATTTTTAGCTCTGTCAGATAAGGAACACATCCATTTCTCCTCTCGCATCCTCCATGCAATTCAAATGTGTAAAAACAAGGCTTAATTCTCCAAGGAGAAAGTGTGATTATGTTAACACATTAAGGATTGCTGTGGAAAGTCACCTATTGTCTGATAAATTCATAATTATAGGTTGCATCTCCGTTCTTTTAGAGGCCCCATAACAGTCTCTTTTTTTTTTAATTCTGCTGGTGGAGAGGAAGACTCTGAATCATTTAGGAGACCAGCTGTGTTGTACTTCAGTTGCAAAATACAAAAGTTCTGAAGTGTGCTTGGCATATATTCTGAGTTGAAACATACGCTGCTTATGCAGGCAAAATGTCCCAGTCCTACAGATGCCTGGTGACGTCATGTGGGGATTTTATACATATGCAGTGCATCAACACCAGCACCCTCACTGGTGAGTACACACTGTATCAGTCTTGCCTTCTGTTTCACATCTTGTAAGTGGGCACCAGTTCAACTTACAACCACACAGCCAGAGAATTTTAGAATTAAAAGGAGCCTTAAAAATAATCTATACCCATACCCACATTTATAGATAAGGCAACGAAGCCCACAAAGCATGAAAATTTTATGAGATCACATGGTCAGACAAAGGTGCGATGGTGCCCTGAATCTGACAGAGCACTTCTCTAGATAGATGCTTTCCTTACATCTTTTCAAACTCAAGTCAAAATGAAACCACATAGGTTAAAAGCAAATAAATGATAAATTAATGGAGGTTGAATAGAAAGAAGGACAGTAGCCAAACGTTTAGTTTAGAGACCATAGCATCCAAAGTCTTATTGATTGCTTCCAGTGGAGCCCACCTCCAGCAGCCACCCCAACTTTCCAGCTCCTTCTAGGAAAGTAAAGATATAATTCAATAATATACCAATTTAACCAAATATACTCTAATAAGATTACTTCGATTTAAAGTTATTCTGGATAGAATTTATCTTTTGTACTAAGTCTTTGAAATCCACTCTTCCTTTATATTTAATTCACATGCCACTGTGGATTGGCCACATGTGGCTAGTGGCTTCTACACTGTGCAGTAGATTATTACTATAAATGCATGCATATATTTAATGAGGTGCCAGCATAAGCCACAAAAATTGACTCTTAAAACTTCTAGGTGATACTAAAGCAGGATACATCCTATTGTTATATATATAATATAATATATATTATATTATTATATATTATATATCAATATAATATTAATATATTATATATTAATATATCATTATATTATATATTATATTATATATAATACATATTATATATATATATATTCATGGAGACCACCAAAATCTAAATACCTTGGGAAGACAAAAATCTTTTTTTTCCCTCTTTGGTCAAAGACTTTAGTTACATGAAAACAGCACATAATGTAGCTTTCTAACTCTAGCACTGCCAAAGCTGTTTGAAAACTCCCAAAGTCAGTGGTATTTTGGGGAAATCTTTACTAGTTTATATTTTTTGTTACATTTCTCTTTAATATAATTTTGTCATTTGGTGCTTTTAAATCAATAAAAAAATCTATACAATTTTATGCAGTAACTTATTGTCATTTAGTGTGCAGTTGGAGAGGGATCTGGGACTCCTGAAGAATGACTATGGATAGAAGTGTCATTACACACTTTCATATGCATTTTAATTTTATGTTAATATAGTCACATCTACCTTAAATGAATATGAGAGGTGTTTAAATAATACTAAGTTCAAGAAAAGTTCCGTGATGCCTGATCTTGTGGTTGGAATTTTCTTTCCTTATTTTTCAGAAATAGCCATGAGGAGCCCTTTCAGATATAGGCATGTAAGCTCCAGTGGGAAGTGGTAAGGAGTGCTCTGGAGTCCAGGAAAGGGTGGGAGGCCTGACCAGGGGAGCAGGGAGGCAAGGCGGCAGCACAGCGCACGAGGCCAGCCAACAAGGAGGCCGATTCAAAGAGTGAGACCTGTTTCACGATTTTCCTGGGCTGGTGCTGCAAGCCACTGGAAGAGGTGCTCTGGCTGGGGTCAGAGGTCTGCAGACCCACACTTGTTTTCATCATCAAGATCCTGCCAGCCACTCCTCTCCCACTCCACAGGAAGACAACTTCTGGGAATACTGTGGAGACCCAGGATCTTGGTAGCTGTGAAAGGACTTAGAGAATCAGCTAAGTCATCAAGAGAGTTACTGGACAGCACAATTTTTTTTTTTAACCAGGTATCCTGGAAATACAACTCACCTTCCCTTTCTCAAAGAGCATAACAAGACCCCTCCTAGGAGCACAAATGCCATAATCCAAGGGTTTGCAAGAACATTCATTGTTTTTGCCTTTAAGTTAGAAAACTCATTTTATTCTAAAATGCTATCCATAGTGTCACAAAATCACAATGATCAGGATGGTATATTTGACTTTCTGGCCCAGATAAGGGTAGACCACTCTAAGAAAAGAATACAGAAACAGGAAGATGGAAAAAGAGAACTATTTTCTTGAACAGTCTTTTGCTCATCTTCAACACTGAACCCCAGCTGCCTTCCCCTAGGAAGACTGGCTCTCCTCCTCCTCTTTTTCCTGACATACATGCATGCAAACTTGATTTTCTCTATCTAAAAAGCAAGTCTGTTTGCAAACAGGATGCTGCAGAAGTAGGAGGGTGTGAAAGAAGAGGCGAATGGGAGGACAGTTTCGGAACTTCCACGGTGGAGCAGAAGCTTGATTTAGCCACATACAAAGAGGTACGACCAAACCAGTCTGTCTCCAGGAGTGCAGAAGAAATGAAGAAATCCCAGCTCCCATCCTCCGGAACCCTGCTGACTAACTCCAGGCCAACAAGAGAAGCCACAGGGTTTTTGTCTTCTTTTCTCAGAGAGAGGAGAGAAAGCTCTTCAAGAAGTACTGTCCAGGTGACTGCAAAGTAAAGCTACTGGCGACAATCAGGTTATTTGATGGAAAGCCACATGGCACTATCTACTGTCACTCCAAAGGCCATAAATAGAGCTAGGGTTTCTGCTGTTGGTTTGATGTCCCTGGGAGAATGGCATCAAAGCCCCAGGCCGGCTCAGGGCATACTTCTAGTGCTTGGGAGAGGTCACTGGCAAGTCGGTGCCCAGAACAAACCATGGTTTTCCAATCTCCTGCCAAAAACATTATTCAATTGAATCGCTGCATTTCTCTAGCATTAGCAACTGCGTCTACAAGCTCCTAATTGTATCTGGGAAAGAAGTAAGTCTATTTCATTTCGGTGATCATGTGTATAATCCCTTATTTTCCTAAACAATCATTCTAAGTCACTAAGAAGCTATTCATCAAACGGTCTTGTGAACAGCAACAACAGGTGTGGCTGACATACATGAAACTGAAACTGGATACTGTATTACACTGATGGTAATATGAGATTTCTTGATAGACAACTGTGAGAAATTCTTTCTTGGGGATTAATTTGGCCCTAAAATGTCTTCACAGAGCTGATTACTACAGAAAACACCCACAGGTCTGACAGGAAAGTTTGCGGTTCGATGTGTCAGTTTTCTCCCTAGTCTTCAGGGCAATCAGCCATTGCTGTAGACCTGACAGAGGAGCCCCACACAGACATGCCATCTTCAAATGAAGGCATGGACTCTCAAAAATTTGAAACATTTGGAACCCTCATGATCTTCCCTATGTCATGAGCAAGGAAAATGAGATCTTTAGGCAGAGTTGATGTTGAAGGTTCTGATTTAGATTGTGACAGCTCTGCTACATTATGTCATAACAGCAAACTTGGGGCAGATAATCTCCAGAAGAATCAGATGGTTGATTGTGAAGAAACAGCAGGTGCTGGGCACTGCCTCTGGGACAGGACTTCTCCCTCCTCATATTCGCATGTGGCCACAAAATTCCTCTCTGTGAATGTGAAAAGAATGTGTAGCTTTGCTTGCACTGAGACAGCTTGGCCAACAGTGTCACTCAGGACTCTCAAGATGACAAAGTGAGGGCTGAGTGTTGTGCAGAGGCAACACGAATACACTGAAATGTAATGTGACTGTCATAACTTTTCTCAGGAGCTCAGCAAGACAACCTCAGCTTGAGATAGGGGATTTCTAAACAGCCAAAGCAACAAAAATAAGGATTCAGGGAGTGGAGGAGCAAGAGACCAGCTTCTAAGCCAAGGACAGAAGTGGCAGTTGTACCCTGTGGGCCCCGTCACTGCTGGTCTTGAGAGTCTATGCCACTCACAGTGCAGTGAGGTTGGAAGAATCTACATGGGGCACGAAGTTCTGAGAGGTATTTTTGCCTCCATTTCAGCTGTCCTTATTGATTAGATTAAAGTAAGGCAATCAAGTCCATACAGTCTACTCAGGTTTCTGAGAAGCTTGCTTTCTCCACATATAGCTTTAATTCTTCAGTGTATTACAGATGGCTTACGCTAAACCCATAAAGAATTATTTTCAACCCCTTGATATACAGAGAATAATTAGTTTTCACTGTCTACCATTTGCCTGCTCATTCTCATTCATTTCATATGATGCCGCTTTGGGCCTGTCAAGTATTCTAAAGAAATAAAGCATTGTATGCAGTAATTTAAAAATACATGAGAAGCAATAATGTCACTGAGCCTGCTGAGCTGGCGGATCAGGTCCAGTGTGTCTGCTCAATCAGGGCTGTGAGATGTGGCCCCAGGAAGCTGCACCACATGGGCCAGGTGTACAGTTCTGCCAGCTGCTACTTGCTACACACAGCCACAGATCATGTAGTAGGACATATGTCTTTTCTATGTTCAAAATCAGAAACAGGAGACAGAATCTCTTTCCAATTGACTTTCACCTTTGGGGGAATTTATAACTGAATCAGACTGCTTTACATTAGGGAAACAAATCCCAGGGTTACTGGACCATGTTCCCTTCAAAAGGCTCAAAGGCCCTAGTCCCCTTCCATTTCAGGCCTGAGGGAAAAAGATGATGGGAACCAAGAGTTCCTACCCTCTTGAGAGTCACTTGCCTTTTTAATCTAGAAAGTAAATTTCCAGTTCCCTCTAAGAGGAAGTCATAATTTTAGCTGGTTTTCAGACATAATTAGAACTCCACAAGAAAGAAAATAATTCCTAAACCACTTTATTTCCATCTCTACTCAAGATGAACATGAAAGAAGATTTACCTTGTGCAACAGCAGGAAGAGGAAAAAGGAGAAGAAACTACACATGAAGTGATAGTTTCCAAGGCTCTGAGTGCCAGGCTAGTGGAGACGATAGCTCCAATCGCTGCTCTCTGCCTGGTAGACTTCCCAGCTATGGAATGAGGAAGGGACCTCCAAGGGAAGGTGCTCTACAGAAACAGAAGTGAAAGTCTGTGGAGGAGAGGAGAGAGGACAGACAGGAGGGGGAGAGATGCACAGAGACAGAGTCGAGATGACATCTCCACGACAAGGCGGTGCTGCCTGAATTTTTAAGTAGGCTGTTGGTACCTGTGCCATGGGCCAAGCCAACCGGATGAAGTTTATGGACACTGTCCACCCGTCAATACTCTCAGACAGAAAGTCTAGCGAGTAGCAATCAAAAAGTGAGTCCCTCCTGCACTATAAAAGGTGGTATCTAAGATTTTGATGTATTTTTTCATCACACACACAGAGACTGGATTTCACAGAACCTTCCTTTGGCAGATTTGTGAGCAGCACTTTGCTTTTCATACATCACTCTAACTTGATGAATATAAATCTTAAAGATCTATTTCTCCATCCCACAGGAGCAGATTTTGAGGTCCAGTTCAGGAAAATTACAAGTTGATATTCTCTCCTGCATTTCTGGGTGGATGAAAAAAATAGAAGATGGCAGGCAGTATTTCAGACAGATTCATACTTTAAAAATAATTGTTATTCATCTAAAATTCACATTTACCTAGGTGACCATTTTTTCCCCTACACTGTTTTACCCTATTCCCAATGCTGTACTGAAGAACGCCCCTGGATTGAACACTTTTGGCTGAGAGAAGAAGCAAGGAATATAGCATGCTTCTGGAGCTGCTCAGTAAAATCTCAGCATGACTGGTGGTTCCGCTGGAAGTGGCCCGGCCAGGAACAAATGTCTTCTCCAGGTCTCACATTCTTCTTTTTCATGGTCTCCTCCATGGTTTTTTTTTTTTTTTCACTCTCTTAGTGAAGCTTCCACTTAGCTCTAATGCAGCTGTGAGAATCTCATCCAATTCTATTTAAGGACAGAAAAATCAGAGTTACCCAACTCCCAATTTTCAGGTTTTGGTACGTGAGTAAAAAGAGCTAATGAGACACCACGCCTCCCTACTGTCCTTCTCCCGAGGAGGACAGTTAGCATGCTTGCAGTAGTCTCTGAAGCCCTTAGTACTCTGGCTGCATTATGGTTTGTGTCTACGTGTACCCCCAGCACCTCATGCAGCAATGGTGTGGGCTTCTAGAGTTTGTGATTGACACATGGTCCAATGCTGGGACTAGGGTGTGAGTACTACACCCACTCTGGGGCAGGTAGCCTGCACATAATATAATGGAAGGAAAGAGGCTCACTCTCCACATGTCTCTCTTGTCACTCTTGCTGTTTTTCTATTATCCATAGCCATGAACTACTGCCCTCCGCCATATGTCACTCTGCCTTGGAGCCAGCCTAGTACAGACTGAAACTTCCACAAGCTGTGAATTAAATAAATCTTTCCCCCCTTAATTTTGGGTGTTAGGTATTTCATCTCAGTAAGAGAGAAAAGTAGCTAAGACGATCCCTCTCTCTCATCTGCGGTTTTCAGCATGCCAAGGACGGCCCTACTGAAGATCGGGTCTCTCTTGGTCCTGCTGCTGGAATTCTGTCTGCAGGCAATACTGTGGTTCAGTCTCTCACATCCACCACATTTCTGTCCAGTAAGGCTACTCCCTTCCCAAATTCATATTTTCCCTGTTACTCAGTGTTACTTCTTTTCTGACTTGTCACTTCTGCTATTGTTTTCATGTGCCTATCTTCTCCCAAATTCACGTTGACTCTTACTCCCCACTTTGGTAGTATTGAGCATCAGGGTCCCCCAGGAGATGATTAAATCTTAAGAGGGAACTAGTTTAAACTCCCCTTGCCCTTCTACTTCTTCTTCTCTGGAGGAAAGGGTAACCAGGCTCCATCTTAAAAGTGGAGAGCAAGTCTTCTCTAGATATGAATCCTGATGACACCTGGATCTTCAGCTGCCCAGCCTTCAAAATTACAAAAAGTGAGCTGTTATTTATAAATTACCCAGTATGTAGTATTTTGGCATGGCAGCATAAATGGTCTAAGACACCCTCTTTCCTGTAATAGAATAAACACTCAGAGCAGGGACTGTTTTGTTCATCAGTATATCCTCTGAACCTAGAATAGAATCTGACTTGTATTTGGAGCTCAATAATCACTGGTTAAATGAATCAATGAACTGGCCTGAGGCAGCTCTCTCCAACTGGTTTGTCCTTGTCTGATTGCTAACTTTCAGCTGTGTCCAAACTGAATTTATAGAACTCGAGGCTGGAGATTGTATCCTGAAACTCAGTGAGTGGCTGCCTCTACTATATTATTTGAGGGTTTTCTGGGCAGAGCCTTCTAACTCCACAAAAAGATTATCTTCCCTTTGTTCCATGGTAATCCTTATTTCTTGGCTCTCTAAGGCCTATAAAAAGATCCTCAGCATGAATGTTCATGAAATCTCATGGGTCAACACTTTCACTGTCAGGCTGATGGGGATGGTTTATGATTTGAGACTTCTTACAAGTAGGTTAAAGCCAAAAGTAAGGGAAAGGCAGTGGTAGGATTCCTAAGAGGGGAGCTGGAGTCCAGAAAATATCAAGGATGCTAGCCACTGGTTATGAGTTGATTCACTTCCTGAGACTCTTCCCTCCTTAATCAACTACCTAGTCAGAAAAACTTACAGTGAGAGAAAGCACTTCCTTGGTGTCCAGTGGGGCTACCATTTCCATGTATCCATAACAAAGTTCAGAAGTATTCTGCTGAGCCATCATGATGCATTTTCCATTGTACTTCCCTAATAACATAGAATAGCCTTTCCTAGCCACAGAGTGAGTGGCTGAATGCGCACAAAATAACACACCATGCATGTGCTCTAGGCGTAGTCAGATGGTCCTTTTAGGCATCAATATGGATATTAGGAGAGGGAAGGTCACAAACTTTTCTCCATGATATACAAGGGGGAGGACTCCAGGGACCTGGAACCTCTGAGGGTCACTTTGCATCACAGAGAAAACCTACTTGCAAATGAGGCAGAAGACAGCAGAACTAAGCAAGGGAAGCTGAGTAGAGTCCTGATGACATTGTCTCAGTCCTCAGGCTAGCTGGGTCTGAAGCCAGTATCACCACTTGGACTGTCCCATTACATCGGTAAGTGAGATTTCCCTTTTGCAAGTTCATTTGAGTTGGGTTTCTGGCACTGTCTACTGAATGAGCCTTAGTTAACTACAGACAGGACTTATTTGCTTGTAGGTAACAGAAGCACCAGTCTATCAAGTATGCTAACTATAGGAGTTTGCTTTGTACCAGAAAAAGTATTTACTGAACATATACTGTCTGTAGAATAAAAGAATACCTCAAAAATAATTGTTCAACTCTATTCTTTCTACTTCGAGAACCAAGAAGAAACTTGTCATCCTCCCAGAATCTTATGCAGCAACCTCACGTATTGGCCACATAACCCAGGTTAAGGAAAGATGAAGGGAAAAAAATCCCGGAAGAATGGGCATAGACAGTTTAAAAGGTCACACCTGACTTAGTTAAACTCCAAGCCACATACTTAATAAGGCATATGAGCAGATTTTCAAAGCTTCAGTATATGATGCCAGAACTTTGGCCTTCAAGGATGAAAACCAGCCAGTGAAAACATCTCAGATCACTAAACAAGCTCCCACATGGATGATCTTTGCCTAAGACCAAAGTTTTATGTTTGACAAAACAAACAAACAAACAAACAAATATCACTTTTGATTCAGAGAACACTGTGTATTTCCAGTACTTCCATAAATATTATCTCATCAAGGCTTTTTTACAGCACGTAGGACATATTTATTATTATTCCTATTTTCCAAAGGACAACCATGGCTTTCCCAGGTGGCTCTTTGTCCAATGTCATCCACCCAGTCAGTAGCAGAATTAGCCCTCAACCCTGCATTATTTGACTTGAGAATTCATGTACTTTTTATTATTCTTTCAAGTATCCTTCGAAGACTCATTTGAAGATACCTGGTACAGACAAAAGCAAATTTGAAAAATACAGATATGTGTATTTATTAAAAATTCTACTTGAAAGAACAAAACTTACTTTATAATCTTCAAGTAGCATATTAATTCTATTTATACTTTGATCATGAACTTTATCCATATTCTCTTTGCACTAAGATTTACCATTTTTATCATAAACTGTAAGCACATAGTATTTACATTTGTCACGGTGGTCAACGGGTCTCAGTTGAGAATTTGCTGACTCGTATCCTTTCAACAGTGACTTAAGCCCAAAGTGCAACCCATACACATAGTCAGGTAAAGTTGGTCATCCCTGTCTGTATGACCTTGCCCATATCAGTTAACATTAGAGACCCATTTATTAATTGGTAAAGAAAGATGAATATTTACTATTTAGGCTTATAGTAAAGATTGAATGAGCACAAGAATATGTAAATGTTCAGTAAAACTGAATTTCCTTCCCTCTAAAGATTGTCAATATGTTTCATCATTTATGGTCACAAGTTAAAGCTAAAAGAAATTATTGCATAAGCAATATTTTGATTTCTACATCCTGTCATCAGCCTTACTGATAAAAGGCACCACTCCAGCTGCAAGCAAACCACAATTTTACTACCACAGCCACCCCTGAGAGGGAGAAGAAAAGCATTTCTGGAAGAACAGTAACATGTGGCTGGCTATTATAAGCAAGGAATAGACATATAAAACAACTGTTTATCTTTGAGTTGACAAGATAGCCCATATGTTTTTTGGCAATTGCATTTATTTTTTATAACTCCACTAAAATTATGGCTGGCTAAGAATCTCTGCTGGCTTTAATTTGGAAATAATACAAAATGTATTTAAAGGACAAACTCAGGTAAATACAAGTAAATTCTTTTTTACTGTTTTTTTTGGGGGGGGCGGGGAGGGGGGTGGGAACCGGGGATTGAACTCAGGCCCTTGCGCTTGCCAGGGAAGCACTTATTCCACTGAGCTGTCTCCCCAACCCTTTTTGACTTTTATTAGTACATGTTTTCAGTCTGTAGTGATCACATTCATTGTAGGGAATTGGAGCATGTACAGAATACAGTCCAAGGTTTTCTTCTTTCCCTCCACCTCCCTCTGATTTTGCCAACATCAGATTCATTTATTTAGAAGATCTTACAAAGTTAATTATCATGTATTGTGTATAGGCTAAAAACTAGACTAATAAGCCAAAAACATATGAGTAAAGATATTTTGAAGGAATTAGAGTAACTGGTGTGTTTCACTGTACATTTTTCTGTACTTGTTAAGCACATATAGAAATTCTTGAGTATAATTCTTAGCTATGCTTCTAACAAAATTGTGGCTGTGTCCCTCCCTCACCAAAAAACCAAACAGGATTCACTTTATGTTTCCTAAAACTACATTAATTTATAACAATGCATCATATGTATTTATTAAGAGTTTTGTTACACACATAATTATTTGGTAGTGAAATTTACAGTTTGACTTTGAAGAATATTCAGTGATTTTGATTACATGTTATTATGTTAAAATTTAGTAAGTCAGATATATATTGCTGGGAAAAGGTATTATAGATATTTAAAATATATTTCAATTCATGTCTGAGGATTAAAAATACATCCACAAACCAAAAAGAAAAAATCAACATTTTGTAATACAGCATGAAGTTAGTGTCATGAATTGAACTACGGATCTTATTGTTTAGAATCTAGCTGTGCTCATCAACACAAAACCCAAGTATTTTGCTAATTAAAGATCCTGGCCCAGAGTTTAAATGATCATACATGGGCTTAACTTGCTACCTGTGTATGGTTATAAAGCAAATACCAACACAGCTAGTTAAGGCACAGTAAAGCTTGTTCATTGGTTCCCAAGTTTCAAACCTCTTTATAAAGTCCTGGCTTAGAAATGAAGTCTTTGAGATTCTTCATATTAAAGTTAGCTGTTCCAGCCCTTCATTCACTTTTGTGCTATCTCATAATAAAGATGTAAACAAAAATAAAATGTTATTTAGCTAATTATGTTTCTAGTCATCTGATGGCAGGCTTGGCCACTCATGGTGACCAAGCGGAGGCAGAGAGGCCGGCACTATCCGCCCACATCCACCTGTCCCCTTGGTATCTGCAGCTAGCACCATAGTCACCCCAGTAAGTCCCAGCCCTATCAGGCATATGATTTCATAACAACAGACAGCACTAAGTCCTACTGAGACTTGACCAAACACAAATCTGATACTCCAGCAACAAGTTTTCAAGAGCTGGGGTAGGAGTTCCTGGAGCAGCTCTCACTGACATGTTCTTAGTCTGTGCAGGATTGAGGCTGAATAGATCATCTTCAAAGCCTGGTGGCTTAGGTCTAGGTAATCTGTTTAATATGTAAAGTTCAAGCTAGTATTAACAAAACACAGTAGCAGCCTGTCTGTGTCTCCACTCAGATTAGCTCTTAAATCATGATCTAAGTGAAACTAATGAAGAAACAATATTTTCTGAAACAAATGGTAACTCCACATGACACGAGTGACAAACACCAAGCACCTGGTCCATGCTTTTCACATATTTGACACAATTGCTCTATTAAAGCCCTTCCTGTCTTTAGATATTTTGGGAGGAAAAACTAAGCAGGGAGACTCAAGTTCTGCTGTCACTTTCTAATCATGCCATATCATCCACTGGTCTTCCTAATTTATTAAACAGAAATATATCTGTTCTATCAAGAATTCTACTGTAAACCAACCATAAGCTCAAGCATGACTTTATAGGGTCTTATATTTTTTCTAATCTGATATCTTTACAGGTAAAGAAATGTCTATGATCAAGAAAATGTTATTGGCATACAAGCCTTAAACTCATTTCTATTTCCTTTCCTCTAAACCAGCTTATTCCTAAATACTGCAGTTTTATCCAAAATATGACACTTTTGGCAGAAGAGTTTTATGGATGCTTCCCTTCTGCGTCCGTCCCTCTATAACAATCATGAAAAGGACACCAACTTTCTTTGTTAGAGTACATGGCCTTCATCGAGGGCTTTGTATATTAGCATTGTAAAAAGCTATCACTGAAATTAATATTCATGCACGTAGAAAATTTAGAAAACACACACAAAAAAATGAAAACTAAACCTGCTCCATTTCTCCATAGGGAGATAATCATTAACATTTTGGTTGGTACTCATGTAGGTGGGACTTGGCTTCAGTGCCTAAAGCAAACAAGCTACCTCAGTCCTGAGATAAACATCCTGTCTGGTTAAGATCAGCTATTAGTCATGAGGCAGTTTGTGTCACGTGTTACTAATTTTGTAGAAGTATAAAGGACTGTTTTGTAAAAAAAAAATATATCTATATATAGATATAGATATAGATATAGATATAGATAAGATAGATATACAGCTACTTTCTCTTAGTTCACTGAGAAGAAAGGTTTGTACTAATATTGTTTAGACAAGATATCATGTCTGCATCTTGTCCTCTGAATAACTACTACGAAGACCACAATATGCAATGTATTAATGATTGTAACTGTCTTACTAACCTGTTTTGAAACTGTTTCATTGCTAATTTGTCTTTTTTCTCATTAAAATAAGTAAAAAATAAAAGAATAAATTATTTACATGGGAATATATCCAAGAGGGCAGGGGAGAAAGGTCAGATCAACTGCTGTCAGATATAAGACCTTTCATCCATTCAATGAAAACTTTTAAAAAATTATTTATTTATTTATTTGGTTCAGGGTCTCACCACACAGCTCTGACTCGCAGTGACCCTCATGTCTCAGCCTCCCCAGCACTGGGATTACAGGTGTGTGCCACCATGCCTGGTTTTGGTGGCTGGCTCAGTGTTAGGCTGGCATGGCATGTGGTACCTGGGATCGAACTCAGGTCCTTGTGCTGTCCAGGCATGCGCTTAGACCACTGAGTTATCACCCTGGTCCCAGTGAAAACTTTGATAGGTGTACCACTAATAGTGCAATATACATCCTTACTTCAAAAATATTAAATGGTGGGGGAAAGTTGTATGTGTACTTCACTTGTCATACCAGAGACCTGAGAACAAGAAACTTTCCATGTACCCTAAAACAATTACAAGAAAAATTAAGTTTTGAATGACCTTTGAGCAGTCCAAAGTGCTGTGAGAATATTATAATACTGCTATCCTGTAGAAGAAGGTGTCCGTGTATTTCATGGTTCTTTTCCTTTGAGACAATTGCTCCAAAGAAGGCCCCAGAAGAAACTGCCAAGTGATACTGTCACTGGGCATATCTTGCATAGTGCAGATAACAAGCGCATTAGCTCATATTTGGCTCAGGGCTGCTAATATCTTTAACATGTTTTGGTAACCAGAAAGTATTTGTTCCAGAAACAACAGTTGTTTCAGGGTGACCACACCACCAAAGTGGATGTCAGAGCTTACTGATGGCTTTGATATCATGTTTACCTATCTTAACTGCTTGATTATAATGGGCACTATGATTCATCCAAACAGTAGCTCAAAGATCACAAGTTTAAGAGGGACACTGAGATTCTATAAGCAAAGGTGGGAATGTAGGACAACTATAATTGTAACACTCTGGGAGGGGGAGGAAGGAGAATCTCGAGTTCAAGTCCAACCTGGGCAATTTAGCGACTTAATGAGACACTGTCTCAAAATTTCATAAATGAAAAAGTATATATGAAGCTTCACAGAGTGTTTTTCTAGTTCATGGACTAACTTTGCTGTGTGGGATTATAAACTATAGAAAGAAAGAACAAGAGCAATAATACCTTTAGGAATTCTGCACCTTGTCTTAGAGCCATTATATTTTTTACAATCAAAGCAGAAAGCCTCCTTACTGTTATGGTTTAAATCAATAATGTCCTAAAGGCTTCATGCACTCAGGTGGAGATTTTAGAAGGTGACTGAACCATGGAGTTGTTAAAGCTGACTTGATTCTAGCAGCTATGGCTTCTGGGAGCCTCTGGGTGGAGGTATTTCATCGGGAGCATGATCTCCTGCCCTAGCTCCTCTACCTTTCACTCTGCTCCCTTGCTGTCATGATGTGAGGAGCTCTCCTTTAGGGCAGCCCCTTTTCACCATGCTGTTATTGCCCTGGAGCCTGGCAACCATGAACTGAAACTTCCAAAATGATGAGCCAGAATAAATCCCTCCTTTAACTTGTGACTGTTGAGTATTTTGTCTCAGTGATAGAGAGATTAAAACATATTTTAGTACCAAGAGTGGGGTTCTTGCTATGAAAACACCTGGCCATGTGGCTAACAAGCCTCTGGAAATGGTTTTCTGGAGGCATTTGCAAAGGTTTGGCAATGCTGGCAAGAAAAGCCCTAGAATGCTTTCAGCTATACCTGTTGGGAGATTCTTGTCAGAGCTCAGGAGACCAGGATGCTGACAGAAATGCATATAGTAAAGATGAGGCTCAAGTGGTTTGATCTGGGAAAAGAACTCCACTGGCATGTGAACTCAAAACCGAGTGTATTATGCTCTGGCAGAAAATGTGTCTTCATTTTGTTCATGTCCTGAAACTCTACAGGAGATTCAGATTAAGGGTAGCAGATTAATTAATCTGGAAGAGGCAATTTCAAGACAGCCCCATGTTCAGAGTGTAGCAAGAGTACTCTTGACACCTGCAAGCCAGTTTTATGGTGAAAATCAGGAGCAAAAAGCCCATTTGAAAACTTTCCAGTTCCCCCAGAAGTGAAGCATAAGTGAAGTTCTGGCAGAAGAGACCTTGATTATTAAAAAATCAGCTGTAAAAAAATATCAGTTGCAATCAACTATCTTTATCAATAGATTTGAAAGGAAGAGAGATCACAAAAGTGCACTTTAAAATATGTGGTAGAAAGGATTTCATCTCTTTGTCCTGATGGTAGGTAGAGTAAAACACTGCATTTATTTCTTATATCAGGACAAATTTGAAAGGGAGAAGGTGTGCTCTAAATAATTACACCATTGCAGCAGCATAGACCAGGAGGGCCCAAACTTGCCTGTGGTCACCTTAATGTTAGGACCTACATTCAAGCGCTTGACTTTTACAAATAGCAAGCTGAATTAAAGAAGCCTGAAGCAAAAAAATAATACATATACAATTACATTTAAATAAATTTCAAGATACAAACAATTGATTCACAGGATAAGAAGTAGGATTGATTTTTCCTTGGAAGAAGTGAGAAGAAAGTAAAGAGAGGCTTAGCCCAGGACTTGGGTATGCTGAGCTGTTACAGTGCCTGCACTTTCCTGTTTGTCCTACTTCAATTTCAGAAGTTTACTTAAAAAGTCTTAGGCTTTGATTTTGTACACACATGCACAGAGTGTGATAAAATATGAATATTGAAATCTCAAAAATTTGTTGCAGTAGAAGACACATTACTATCAATCTCCCTCAAAGTACCCCCATCATTCTTGCCACATTCTAAAGTGGTCCCAGAAGTCCTCTTTTGTGACTGTCTTTAGTTGCATTGCTACAGGTGCCTCGGTATCCTGAATCTATTCAAAATGCATACGGTCATTTGACCTGGGGGGAAGACCTACAAGTCGCATGGCATTCAATTCAGTAAAAAGAGATAGATCAGGACACATCACAATGCTTTGTGAGCCTGTCTTTCTGTTAAATAACACTCTGTGGCAGCATTTGACCATATTTCGGACCAAAGTTCATAAAGGCATGCAGGAAAAGGAACTCCTAGAGCTGCTTCAGAAAGTGGCAAGAATGATGGGAAATGTATGTTGGGGGGCATTTTGAAGGGTTTTAACAACATTGCATCTTTGACTGTAATAAATTTATAAAAATTTAGTTATTTACCATTTATTTATTTATTTTGTATTTTAAGGAAAGGTCTACAGGGTATTCAGGGTCTCACTACTAGATCGGATTTGTACTGATTGTCCTGTGTACAGCCTCTCAAGAGCTGGGATTACAGGCGTGTGCCACCACGCTTTTTTTTTTTTTTTTTTTTTTTTTTGGCTGAACCGGGAATTGAACTCAGGCTCTTGCGCTTGCCAGGAAAGCACTTATTCTACTGAGCCATCTCCCCAGCC
>NDGM011117003.1:0-11510 GCA_002564305.1 Octomys mimax
GGGGGGGGGAGATGAGGCAGAGACAGAGACAGGCAGAGAGAGACAGAGAAAGAGATTATGAAGGCAGATTTGGGAGGGCTTCAGAGCACTTTGCACGCTGGGGACACTTTGCATGGAAACTTCTGTCCCTGTCTGTCCTCAGTTCACCAGACACGACTTCAAGCTCCTGGGAAGGAGCATCTCGTGCTGATCGTGGGCACAGATAGACACTTGTATTGGTGGGTTGTGCTTTTTGCATCCTGCACGTGATATGAAGGACTCTGGGTTTTGATTCGCTGACCTGCTTTGGTCTCCTTGATGTACAAGGAACAGAAAAGCAGGTAGGGACACTTCCTACCCACCTCGCTCAGCCCAGCCTGGGGTCTCCTCAGCTGTTTGGAGTACTCTTTCTGCCACTTCAAACTTCTCCCTTCTGAAATTCACATCATCATATAGCAGAAAGGCAGGGGAATGATATGCTTTGTTTACAAAAGCTGTTGTTGGCAATGAGCCCATTTCTCGGAAGGAAACCTTGAGTATATTTCCAAGAAGCCCATCATTTTAAAGATTTTCTGGAAGCACCAAACAGCTAATAGGACCGAGAATTGAAGACATTTTACAATGGACATTAATGGTTCTCTGTATGTAAAATAGGCACAAAGCAAGAAAAATCTTCCAAGCTGATTATCTTTTTGCTTTGGTGTGTATGTGTGTGTGTGTGTGTGTGTGTGTGTTTCTCTGTGTTAGGTCTTTTTAAAAGCACTTTTAAGATTCTTAGTAGTGAATTTTGAGAGAAAAGAATTACACTGTGATATAGGGACTCTTGTAATAGGGACATCAGATTTTTGCCTTTTTATTTGGAAAGTGAAAAAAAAACACTGAAAAGAAGCTAGATACTTTAATAATGTTATTTACACTTGACTCTGTTTTATTGAATAGAAGCTTGCCGATCACAGCCGTATTTGCATCATGCCCAACCACAGGCATGTGGCGACCGTGTGTCTGTTCTGTCTATCTGTAAGCACACAGCATAATACAGAGAGGAAGGTACCCAAGGAAGGAAGGAGATGATGGCACTCTAGCTTGCCAGGAGAAAACCAGATAAATGGGGTTAGAGCAACCAGATTACCACCCTGAATCGCCAATTAATTTTTTTTCAGATTTCAAGTTTTTCTCTGAGAATAATGGCTGTTATTTGAACCTAGTCATCACTGGTGAGGTAAAATTGGAGAAGGACATAGAAAAAATGATGCTCCAGTAGTAAGAGGATTCTTGGAAGTTTAGGTGCAAAGAAGAATATTATTTGAAATTAAGATGGTGCAAAGACAGTATAGTCTTCTGTGCTGATCATTTTGAAACCAAAAATAAATAGGTCTTAGGAAATCTTCATGTGCTGAGTATCCGGAGTACTGATTTTGAGTTTTCATTTTTGTTCATGACAAGTATACGTACCATGAAGAAATGATCTCATTAGGACATTTAGAAAGAATGGAGAAATTATGTCTTAAAGAGCCTTTTTCTGCAGCTTGCTAAAATTCCAACCTTGCTTAATGCTTATTTAGAAAATACAGATTTAATGAGAGTTTTTTTTTCCCTTTTCTTTTAACACAATGATGTTTTATTTAAAAACTGGTGTTTATTGGATAGAAACTGACTTTTGCTGACTCGTGTCATCTTGACTTTTCTTCCTCCCTTTTCCTTCCGTTCTCCCCTCCTCCCCTCCTCTCCTAACCCCTTCTTTCTTCCCTTTACTCCCTTGACAGTATGTACTGAGAAACTTCCTCCAAGCCTCTTTTACTTAAGAATTTCAGAGGCAAGGCACCTTTCTTAGAAGGACTTACAACCACATTTATGTCTGAATGAATCGTGCTGCTGCTTTAAATATCACCTTCATTTCATGCCTCTCCTTTATTTCGAAGTTGTGGAATGTCTTTCTTTCTTTCATTTTTTTAATATCTTTTATGTACTTTGCTTATTTAGTTGGTACAGGGTTTTGCTATGCAGCTCAGATTCGTAGTGATCCTCCTGTCTCAGCCTCCCCAGGGCTGGGATTGCAGGTGTGCACCACCACACCCAGTTTCAGTGGGCGCCATGTGCCCAGGATTCCAGGGCCAATATGGCAGGTGGAATCAGGAATTGAACCCAAGTCCTTGCTAATAAGGTGTTTAGATCACTGAGCTATCTCCCCAACCCAAAATGTTTTTTTTTTTTTTTTCCCTGAAATAACATTGTTTCCTCTCATTGATTCTGTTACCAAACTTCTCCAGAGACATGTCCAAAAATAATGACGTTTTTATGCTCTGAGAATGAGCTTTGAAAGCAGATACTAGTCCACCTGGGCAAAAGCTCCTAACACTTAGAAAAGAGGAGACCTCTTCCCTGATTAAAAAATGCTTTCTCCTGAGTTAGTACAAGGCAGCATCCCTTTTCAGCACCCACCTCCTGAACACTCTATTGAATAGCTCTTCTTAAAATACTGCCGTGTCACTTTGTTTCTATTTGCTGCAGGCACTGTACACACAGAGGTAAATGAAAGGGGTCTTTGCTCCCTGGTAAAGCCTCTTTCCAGCTTCCCCTATGTGTTTAGAGAAATGTGTTCTATTCATAAGCTCAGATCAATTGTTTATGCACATCCGTGTTCATTTGTTCACGGCGGCATCTGGGCCTTGGATGTCGGGAGAGACCCGTAGAGGCAAAGCCCTGTTAATAGCTAGGCTTATCTCATTTAGGGAGTGATCATTTTAATATGCCAGAGACTAAGCCGCATGCGCTGTAGGCCCACCTGAGCCTGGGCTGCGTCCACACCTTCACTAGGCAAACAGAGCCAAAAAGAGCTCCTCAAGAAGTGATTACAGAGTCATGATTGCTCTACAAATTGAGTCTTTTTTCTTCTTGACAGTGATCCTGGCATCGTCTCCCCACTTAATCCTCGCTAGCAATTTGCCTATAGTTGTAGCTAACAAGAGGTGATTAGAGGGGAGGACCAGGCACCACTTAACACCCAGCTCTGGGGCACCATGGGCCCAGGCTACCAAGCTGGGCCTATTTTCCTGTTAATTCACCTCCTCAGGAATGCCCTCAGCCAGCTCTAAGGGCGTGATAGT
Source organism: Octomys mimax (assembly GCA_002564305.1). Classification (NCBI taxonomy): domain Eukaryota; kingdom Metazoa; phylum Chordata; class Mammalia; order Rodentia; family Octodontidae; genus Octomys; species Octomys mimax. The sequence continues at coordinate 3,084 of NDGM011117003.1, forward strand.
TTGCAAGCAGCAGTGTGAGTTCCTGAACAGCCTCTATTACCTGGCTGATGGAACAACTGGACAGGCGGTGAAGGAGACAGGGAAAGCTTGCTGTTCTGCACACCAAACAGACATACCAAGAGGCAAAGTTTTGGGTCTGGTCAAGTAGCTCAACACATTAAAGCATCTGCATGAGCAGACTCAGGGACCTGGGTTCAATTCCTGGCCTGCTGTACTGGCCCTGCCCCCAGGGCGTGCTGAGCTGGCGACTGAGACTGGGCATGGTGGTGCACATCTGTAATCCCAGTGCTTAGGAGGCTGAAAACAGGAGAATCACTATGAGTCCGATCTGTGTATTGAGACCCTGTAGACCCTGTACTAAATACATTCAAAAATACATAAATAAATAAATAAATAAGGGAGAGTTTCTCCAGCTGAGTCGGGTGTGCAGTGAATTATGTGTCTGCCTTGGCCTTGGGGGCTCTGAGGCTACTGTGGAAAGGGAGCATGACACAACCTATGCACATTTTATCTGACCTCTGAGAGGAGCTAGAATAGCAGCAGAACTTTTTGAGTTGGAAGCCAGAGTGACACAATGCCTGTGGACGCTGCACGAGAGGGGCATATGCACAAGTGGGGGAGCGCATGCAGAAGTCTGCAGAATTCAGGGCAGGACTGTGGGTCTTAGGCTTGAGCACGCATCCACATCCCCAGGAGGGCTTGTTAAAAATCTCAGTATTTCCGACTCAGTAGGTCTGGGGTGGGACCAAAGAATTTGCCTTCTAACAATTTCCCAAGAGATACTGATGCTGCTCATCTGAGAACCACACGTGGAGGACCACTGGTGAAGTCTGACAGGCTTGGTCTTCGCTCCGTGTGAAACGTACCCTGCAACCCCTTGCAAACAAGGAAGCATGCACCCCATTAGCTTCAGAAGAAAGTCTCGAATTTGAAGCTGACTTCTCAAATCTTTATAATTTGGTCTTTTCTTCTCCTCCTATTTTATCCAAAGTGCTTTAAATGTTTCATGAACAATTACAGTCACAGGTACTTCCATACAGTTTTTTTTTTTTTTAATTTTTACATTCCAGCAATAGTGTTCGTTTTCTCATTTGTTCTCCTGGAAGTGGCTTCCTGTTGTTGTTGCTCAGGAGTCACCTCCTCTGGGTGGAACGGTGCAGGCACATCTGTCACTCCCACCAAATCCAAGCTCCTTGTTGGTCCTAGCACAATGGATAGATCCTGTTCTATAATGACACTTATGTGCCCTTCCCTTTAAAACCAGGACTTCCTTGTCATCATTCTATGTCCCCAAAACCTGGGAATGTGCCCAGAACGTAGTCATTGCACAGTAGCTTTTTCACTGAACAAGTCTTGCACAGAGCAAATATGACTTGTTAGAAGTGATATCTAATGGCAATAACCACATGATAAAGGCCAGAATCCTTTGCTCAGATAGATGATCACAGGACCATCCGTGGGAGGTTTTGTTTTTGCTTTAAAGCGACTTGGATCCTCTCTCTGAGACTCAGTTTTCCTATCCTTATAATGGGAAAATAGCAATGATATTAGCAATGGCAGCAATAGTAATAAAAAAGAAAAACCACTACGTCCTTCCTGTGTAGATAATAAAGTGCATAGCACGGAGCCTGGCACTTCACAGAAATACAGGACATTCAGCGTGTGTGTTATTCTCCTTGTTGTGATGGGAGATAGCCCCAGTGGTGGAGAGTAATCTGCCCTATGCTAACAAAGATGTGGGAATGGACAGCACTCCCTTGGGAGCTGCAGGGAAGATACGCACGGGGAGGCTTCCTCGACACCCCTTGCTGTTTGCAGTATGCATGTCATCCTGTGTGTCCGAGTTGGTGGGAGACCTTTGACAGGAAGGCAGAGCTGCATCCCCTCTGGTCTCCCCAAGCCCTGCTCTTCCTTAGCCCACCGGCTCAGCCTTCTCCTTATGCTGGAACATTCTGGAGTCTCAAGGGCTCTGCTTAGCCCTCTTGCATCTCCTTTCCTCAACCTATTCCCGTTCAGCAGCTGCTAATTTAAGGATTATGTTCTCAGGCAAGTGTTTCCTGATGGGACCACAAAACCCAGTCCCTGCTCAGCCAGCTTTCCTCTCTCTGCCAGTGTCCTGGACATCTCTGTGTTAATGCTTGGAATGGTCTTCTGCAGCGACATTGCATGTACTGGGTATTTCTTCGTCTTCCTCTTCAAAGAGGGCAGGGACTACCTGACTAATGGGTTGGCTCTGATATTGCAGAGCCTCAGACAAGGTGTCACTGAGCAGGTGAGCAGGAAATGGGTGGCCAAGGGGTGAGAAGGCCTGGAAAACCTTCCAGGTAACCAGTGGGGACACAGCTGGAGGTGGTGAATGTACCTTCTCTCTTGGGAACATTTTAGTCTTCATTCTTGGAGAAAGATCATTCTTCAATCCTTATCTCAGCTGGGACTCATGCTTTTCTTCCTTTCTCCTGCATTGATCCAACTAATAAGTACAGTAACATTATGGTTGGATACTCTCGTGGAGACTGGAAAAGCTTTTCTTGGGCAAGGGCCATTTGTTGTCATGCTTCTGTCCCAAGTCTAAAATAGGTATTTAGGAAGAATTGGTGCTTAAAAATAAATTGACTGCCTGAATGGCGTCTAAAATGTTTCTACCTTCCACTAATGCTATAATCCAGCCAAATGAACTCACCATTAATCAAGCACACTTAACTACTTTTAATAAACACTCTGCTCACTGTAAGCATTCTAGTCCCATATCTTGGCCCATGGTTATGCCAGTTACGAAGGACGATTTTGAGCTGTTTGTGTTTAGCCAGTCCCAAAGCCACAGCTATATATATTATATATCCATTTCCTTCCTACAAATCAGAATATGCATATTTGTTTGTTTGTCAAACAGGATTTTGCTAAATTGTTGAGCTGCCCAAGATAGGCTTAAACTTGGGATCCTGCTCACTCAGAATGCCAGAGTTCTGGGATTGCAGGGCTATGGCACTACACGCAGCACTGAAACTTTGTCAGTCCAAGCTTCTGATGTGTAGGAAGGAAATGGATTGCCATGAACCTTCAGTAGATCATATAATATGGTAGCAAAAACCACACTTAGGAATATGCCAAAGAATATTAGTTTTTGTATGTATTGAACTCGGTCAATAGAAACATGTATTCTCAAATCTACTGGTGGGAGGGTTTGTATTCACCATGGCCCATGTAGCAGGACTCTTCAGCTTTATACATCCTTGTCGCCTACATCACTCCAAGGGCAGGATTAGGATTTCTGTAGAGGCAGACATTCTTTGGTCCTCTGCTGCGAGCCATGCCCTGTGCTACACAATTTTTTTTTGTTATCTCATTTCATCCCTTCCCTGAAGTCTAACAAGGAATCCTGTATTTTAATGCTTTTATAAAAAATTCTGATTAAATATGCATCAGAAAAAATTACTGTAAATAGTATTCAGTCCACCTGCAGTGGTGCGCAGCCATCACTACTATGTAGTCTGAAAATAATTCTGAAACCCCTAAAGGAAGCCCTGTATCCACTAGGCAGCCACTGAATGACTGCCAAGCCCACCTTTCCATGGCCTTTGGTAAAAACTATGGGACAAAGACAGGGAGGCTTTTGCCCCCAGGGGGACACTAGTAACCACAGAGTTTCGTAAATCAAAGGAGTAAATGTGTCTTCTCTCCTGTCTCAGGCCCTCAGCTCTGACTCATACATATTCCACAATAAAGATAGTCCTTTCACGAACACAGATACTGACTTGTGCTTTCCTGCCCTAAATTTTATCACATAGAGAAGACAAGGGTTTCATTATTAGGAACATGGACTCCAATAGGAAAACTAGACTCCACTTAGACCATCTATAAGGCATCGGTGTGGAGGTCCAGTGCCCATCAGAACACAGGCGAATAAGCAAGGCAGACTTGCTGCAGGCTTCATGGACAAAGATCTGGTCTAAGGGGCTCCTGTGGTGTGGTGTGTAGAACATCTGACTTCACATATTTAAAAAATCTCCTGGGAGAAAGTTCATCACAGTAATTTATATGCAATCAGTATAGAATAATTCACCACATAATTTCTCCATCCACCTATCTATCCAACATCTACTTACCCATCCCACCATCCATCTGCTCTTCCATCCATCCATCCATCCATCCATCCATCCATCCATCCACTCATCCATACATCCTAAAAACACTTAATACCTATGTTGTGTTATGGGATGAGTTGAGTGGCAAGAAGCAAAAGGTAAAGGAAGATAAATTTTGCAAGTGTTCAGAGAGGTTACTAGGCATGCGTGTGAGACAATTATACACTGAAGAAGTAGGTGTCGTTGTGGGCAGGGTATTTATGAAAGTATTGAGAATGACCAATTAATACTTGGAAATTGTTCCTGAGGAGGCCAAGGCTGAGTGATCATAAGGACACTTGGAGATATAAACCAGAGAGAACAGAAGGAAGATCAGGGATGCTCTTGGCAGACAACAGCAAAAGTCCAAAATGCCATAAGCCACTGGAACACAGAAGACCATGCAGATGTGGTTCACAGGAGGGGAGCCTGGGTGAGAAGCTGAGGCCAGAGCAGGAGAGTCAGAAGGTCTCCCTGAACTGCACTCTCAGAGGCCTTGGGAAGCCCCTACAACTTTGCCTTGTAATACACATTTTAGGCTAGTTTTATGTTTATACACCAGTTGCAAAAATAGTACAGAGTTCCCAACTACCCTTTACCTAGTTCCCTTTACTGTTAACATCTTACATCAATAAAGTCCATTTATATTAACGAATGACCCAATATAGACACGTTATTGTTAAACTAGTGTCCACATTTTATTTAAATTTCCTTAGCTTTTATGTATTCATTTTGTTCTGGGATCCCATCCAGGATCCCATTTTGCATTTGGCTGTCAACTTTTCTCAGTCCCCTCTGGCCTATGACTACTTCTTAGACTTTCCTTGCTTCTGATGACGTTGTTAGTTTTAAGAGGACTGATCAGATGCTCTGTATACTGTGCCTCCATTGTTTTGTTTTTTTTTAAGATGGTGAGACTTGGGTTATGGGTTTGGAGAGGAGGACCACAGAGGTGGCATTTTCCTCTTGTCCCATCCTGTTGGCATATATTATCACATGAGTATGTTCTCCTTTGTCATCTAGCTAACCCAGGTTTCTCCCATGAAGGTGATTCTGTACCACACTGTTAGGAAGGACATGTTACAAACAGCCTGGTCTTGTGGGTTGGGGAGATAGGGCCTGCCCACCTTGGGGTGGCAACTTCTATATTCAGTGAGGGTTTTCAGCATGGGTGGGGGCCTGACAAGAATGACCTGGTGGAGGTGGCACCTTTTGAAGCTCTTTCACTTCACCTCAGCTGTTCATCCCTTTTGCTATCCGGCACCCACTTTTCCTCCAGATATGCTCAGTCACTTTTCCAGGAAGAGTGTAATCTGAACTTTTCTAATAGCCTGGAACCTTCTGTCCACATATATAGACCACTGTGTTAATGAGACTATAAATTAAAGCAGCTTTGCCAGAGTGAAAATAAGTTGTACCTTTGCATTGCACATTGTTCCTGCTTGGCCTAAGCAGTGTGTGTGTGTGTGTGCATGTGTGTGTGCGTGTGCGTGTGTGTGTTAGGGGTATATCTCTTTTTTTTCCATTTGAAATGGATAGCAGGCAACTTTCCTACATCTGATTGTTAATGTCATTTTCATTTTGGTTTTTTCTACCCTCTTCATTTGCATCCCAGGCTAAAGTGATAGAGAAACTTGAATCCTTATGTTTGGACATATGTCTGTGGCTTTGTGATAGATATTTTATAAAGAGTAAAGGGTGGACAAAGATCCAGGGTGTCTGAAATCTGGAGAGAGCCCACTGGATCAGTCCAGAGCTGCTAGGTGGATATGCACTTACAAAGCAGTACAATGGCACTGCATTATCCCTCATTCTTTAACAACCCTTAATACAGGTGTGTGCATTCCCATTCGAAAGGTACATAAATAGAGGCTCCGTGGGACGAACAGAGTCTTTCTGCTCTGTCAGGCACTGGAAGGCATCCAGAGACCTGTTAGATGTCAAGTCTTCAGCTCTGGCTCCTACTCTGGAAACTTCAGGCTCCGTGTTGCATCTAGAAAATCACTGGACTTCCTTCTTGCTGTCCTCTCAACGTGTAATAAAATCTCTTGACTCCAGAAAGAGGAGCTGGATGAGAGTACCCTGTGATGTGCCACAGAACCCATTTAATCCGTTTTATGTTACTGCACTAGAATTTTCCAAGTTTATAATCATGAAACAAATGCACTTACCCTTAGCTGTGTTGGAATAGTAATGATCCTCCCCTTCCGCTATATTAAATTAATATTCTTTTTCTCCAAATCCGTGACTTCCACTTTGGGGGGGAGGGAGGAGTGCTTGCCTGTCAAACTGGAGGAAGGTGAACCCTACTTCCCATAGCCTGGTGAATCCCAAGCTCTTGGGTGTCAGGCACTAGAAAGGATATGAGGAAAGACAAAAGGACACTGTCGGCACATTATTAATGTTAAAAATTGTTGACGTTCCGTGCAGTGTGTTTTTCTAATTAGAAGCAAGCTGCAGAGTCCCATTTCCATAATCAGCATGGGAATGGAAACTCAGCAAAATTTCATGTATTTGCAATGAAACTGCTCCCCGGCAACATAAAAATGGCTTTTATAACATAAAGGCTGTAATTAGAATAAGTCAAATCAGTTGGAAACGATTAAGGCCAGAGTACGCAAAAGCTGCCTTCTAAATATTTGTCTGGAGATCAGCCGACAGCAGCCTTGAAAAGCATCTTTGATTTACTTATACCACTCGACACAGCACAGATAATCTCACAGGAGGCAAATGAACCCGGATTTAGATGTGTTGGTCAGCCCTTTCTGCAACTCGACAAGAGGCAGCCCCAGCTAGGGCAGAAAGAGAAAGAAAAGAAAAAGAAAAAGAAAAAAAAAAAAAGAATACAGGGTCACATTAGACAAATTGCTTAAAAAAAAAAAAAACACAGGTTCATCAATTTAAATTCTTTTAAAATGTGCTAGGTCTTTGAAGCTTTTAGGATGCACTTTAGAAGTCCACATGGAATAATTTCCTGCATGTCAATGCGACAGTTGATGCGTGTCTCATTGTATTTAAAATTATAGTTCTGAGATGGGACTTGCTACTCGCTGCTTGTCTGACATCAGCTATTAAAATACAAGTAAATCTTGGCAGGTGGAAATTTAAAGAAGAAAAGATTACATAAGGAAAATCAGAATTGTTAATATTAATTTGCTAACTGGGGAACTGGGGGACACTGGTGGGGGAGAGTTTTTGGTGTCCTCTAGTAAGCTTCTAATATTTAGAAAGCCTTTTCCTTGCCAGGGAGGCAGATGTCTGTGGGTTACAGATGGGACAGCAAAAGGGTAGCAAGTGCTGCCATGAATTTGAGTCCATCATTTGTTGTGTTAAGGCCCAAGTGACCAGGATAACAGAGCAGGTTTCTTTTTCTGCATTGGGACTGGCAGCTTAGCATGATGCTGGATGGAAGAAGAGGGAATGAAGGCCGGAAAATAACTGCTTTTGCGACAGGGGCTAGAACATCATGGCCTCTTGTTTTCTTTCAGGAGGGCGTAATTCATCCTGACAGGCTTCCCACTCATTTATAAACCCTTCAGAATCCCAAACTTGTGTGCGTGCCTGCATTTAGCCATTGAAAATATAATCAGCCTAATGCATTCTCTTACTGAATTTTAAACCAGCCCATTAAAACTCCTTTAACGTGCTAAAGTCGGCTTCAGAGAGGGTTTCCATTTCATCTTTATTGAGCTGAGGCTATGGTGCACTCTCCCCTGCATCGCGGTGAGTGCCTGTCAATAATTCAATAGCGTAGCCTTGACGGTACCCAAGTCCAACCCAGACTTTCAACTGAGCCAAGCAGCTTGTCAAAGCCTGATGTGCTGTCAATGGCCGACTGATCTATAGTGCATGAACCGCCCCCCGCCACCCCGGCTCTTGATGTGTCCCTGGGAATAAAAAGAAAGCCATTTCAGAAGCCAGCCCGGTGAGAAGCACCTGTTTGTAGAGAATCTTTAATGAGCACAGGTCGCACTGTGGTTCAGCGAAGCCAGCGCACTTGTTTTGTCGCACCAGCTCGGGGTCTATGTGCACACACTCGTGGCGTGAGCCGCAACTCTTCACAGTGCTGGCGGATGTCCTTGTCCTTCCCGCGATCTCCTCCAGGCAGGCCTTTGTGCTGTGTTTGTCTTCACAGTTGCAGGAGACCCCGAATCCAAGGAGCAAAAGATACTGATTGCATGTTCCCTGCCCAGCCAAGGTTCTCTGCATCTCTAGTGGCTGGGAGGTGAAGCTCATGTTCCTCTTTTTTAAAATTTTATTTGTGTGTGTGTGTGTGTGTGTGTGTGTGGCCAGCTCAGCCCACCAG
>NDGM011117006.1:0-11343 GCA_002564305.1 Octomys mimax
GAGATGGCTCAGTAGAATAAGCACTTCCCTGGCAAGCACAAGGGTCTGAGTTCAATCCCCGGTACTGCAAAAAGAAAAAAACAACAACAACAACAAAAAAAAAAACAGAAAAGAAAAGAAAAGAAAAAGAAAGAAAGAGAAAGAAAGAAAGAAAGAAAGAAAGAAAGAAAGAAAGACCCACTAGATAATAAATCTGCCACACTTTCCTCCCAAACTCCAAATTCCTAGAATTATGAGAAATAAGTGACTACTGTTTTAGCCACTCAGTCTGTGGTCTTTTGCCACATTATCCAGAGCTGAGTGAAATAGGCACTTAAGACCAAGATTTTAATAACATTTTTCTTCTCATGTCTAACGAAGGATCCTTCAACATTAAGTGAAGAGTGGCAAGAAAACTCTCTAGAATTTGACAAAGAGATGGCTGGTTGCATCCATAACATATTATACCACAACAGCACATTAGGACATAAGGTGTATAGCCTGAGAGGTGCAATAGGGGATTCATCACAGAGTTCTCCTATGCAATTAGAAACAGTTAGCTATGAGAAAACACAGTGGTTCTTGATGGGTAGGCAGAAGCCGTCCACCATTTTCTCAGGTGACTGATGGATGCAGAGTCAGTGTAGTCAGAATATTTTCTCACATGCACCAAGAGGCCTTTGAAGCTCAGCACGATGGTACAAATGTGGGATAATCATGAATGAAAATTTAATGCACACAGGGTAACCCACTTGGGTCCCCCTTTTGTCCCTCTCTTGGACAGAAGCTTTCTTACCCCAAGCTTTCTTACTATGCTCTTAAAGAAAAAAAAAAGAGAGAAAATTTGATGCACAGAATGGTTTTATCACTATCCAAAAGAATTATAACCAATTCTAGATATCAAATATTGATATAGTAACAATATTACATTTAAAACTATACATGTCTACTTTTCAAGCAATAATTATCTAATCCCTGTGATCTGCATGTGTAACTATGACAGACATTAATTATCAAAACATGAGAGATAATTTTTTTATCCTTTCTAAAAATTGAGAGACTATAACCTCACTTTTCTTTTTTAATCACCTTACAAAAGACCAGTTCTGTATTTAATTCCATATTCACATATGTAGCATGAAATAATTGAGGCACAAAGAGAAAATTACTTATCTGAGATCAGTCAGGTGTATTTTCCAGACTGACTGAGATTCAAGTGCTACTTTTTAATCACAAAATAATATAAATTAGTCAAAAGTCTATGGTCTTTAATTTGATATTGGTGAGATGTTAAAAGTGACCAGAAGTATAAAATAATGTAATAAATATAATCATGTTTATTAATTCAGATGAGGACTCAGCTTGAAGAACAGATTAAATTATCCAGTTTTCCAGACAATGTATAACTGTTAGTTATGAGATGCTTTTTAGAACTCTGGTCAAGTATGCACAAGGAGCATTAATTAAAGTTGGAAAAATATTTTCCTTTACATCATCTAGCAAAGGCCCTTGTTATTTGTTCAGTTAGATATGAAACCGAAAGAGAAGTAGCTCAATCCTGGTTTTTATTTAATGAAATGATTTCACATCTGTAAAATAAGCCCAAATAATGCAGCTGAATCTTTGTTCCTTGGACTCCACACATGCACAAAATATATGATGAAGTGGCGAGGACAAAACTAGAGAATTTGACTGGCCAATGGCCACCAAAATGTCTCCTAACAGGATGGTGAGATTTGAGGACTATAGAACAAGCAATGTGTTGAGCAGGGTCATGTGTAAGGTGGACACTACTGTGGACATCTTCTATTCAATGCACAAATCAACTCTTGCTATGTCAATGCAGGAGCACCAGAAGAAGGTATTTTCTAGGTCTGAAAGAGAAAGTGGCAATAAAGAGACATGTAGGGAACAGCAGAGTTGTTTGGGACTTCAGAGTCAGGTCTCCTGTGACAGAGTTGATCCCATGGCCATTGCACAATTTGTGAAGCCCAGTATGAAAAGGAAATGCAGAATAACATGTTCAAAATGCAGGACAGAAAGCTGTAAAGAGTGACAAATGCAAGCTTTTATTTCTTTAAAATGTATTTCCCATAAACCATAATGCAATCATCATAACAAATTGTAAATAAAAGTCACATTTTGATGTTATAGTGTAATAAAGGGCAGGATAATTGTGATCTTTCTCCAAACTATCTACAGAAAGGAAAACTTCTTTTCACACTAAGGAAGTATTTCAAGGACTTTCCTAATAACTATTTCTCCTTTAGATTTATGGTAGTGTTACGTAGGTTGAAAAATCACAGAAAATGAATTTTAAGTTGAAAATATCTTCTCAAGACCTTCCTTAGAGCTAGGACCTAGCCTCTTTACCTCCACAGGCAAGGGAGAATTATGGCAACGAATCTGGAAAGATGCAATAAAGCACAATTTAGATTTTCTTTAACCCAGTAGTGCCTGACACAATCAGAAGTGAAAAGTATCTGACTTGACTAATATTTGTATCTTTCTAATCAAATTCAATTTCTCCTCCATGGTTGGAATTTACAAAGAGGATCACTTAGCATAGGGCCATGTTTTTATTTCTATTTATAAGAAAAGATAGCAATACTAGTTAACTCAATGCATAATGAGTTAAGGGTTTTGAGAATTTCTTCTAGAAAAATCAAACTTTCTTTAAAAACATCTGGACTCCAGCAAATTCAATGTCATATTTTAAGTTTGCCCTTAGTACAGAAACACAGAGAGATTTTTCTTTGAGAATCCTTACTTTTATTGATCCCTTCAGTGGGCACATTTATTCTTCACTCCAGCATCTGGTTGGTGTGCTTTGTCACCACTGCAGTTTGAAAATGGGTTTACTTGGATTGAATCTGTGTGGCCTAAGAGACCCTAGACATCTTGATGTTTCTGTCCATAAATTTACAAAGTTATAGCCACTTCCATGAAAGCAGTAAGACATTTGGATGTGGGGGCATACGCCTGTAGTTCTAGAACTCTAAGAGGCTAAGGCAAAAATTTCACAGTTTAGACCCCAGCCTAACAATTTAGCAACTTAACAATAACCATTCTGAATATAAAATATCAAAAGAGTTGAGACTGTAAATTCAGTGGAAATTTATCATAAATTCAATCCTCAATAATGTATAATAAAAATACTAATGTAATCATGGCTCCTGGGAGAGATGCCTGATCCTAAGGCCTGACTTACAGATGTACAAGGAGTTAAGGTATCTTATAATAACAGAACATAAGGAAATATACAAATGCTTACAGAAATAAGATCTGTCAGTGGACAAAGCTGGAAAATTTGACCACATAATAAATAAAATACTATTTTTAAATACTATTAAGATCATTATTCAAACATCTATATCCATAAATCAAAACTAAGAAAAATAAATAGCTGAATGGTTTTTTACCAATTGTACATCTTATATCTGGTAATCAAAACAACTACTTTCAAGACAACAATATGCGATATAACATGTGTTGGATTTATATTATATAGTTTTTTTTAATTCTGTACCATTTATAACCACTTTAGACATTTATAGCTATATGCTTTTTTATATTATTTTTTACTTTGTTTAAACAAAAACAGGTATAAGAGCCAAATTCCTTAGTAAAAGAATTCTAACTAATATACAAAGGAAGATCCTGTCTTCAGCTAAGAGACTGTTAACTGCACAATTTTGTATAAAGACTAATAGGAAGGGCTTGTCAGTTAGGTCATTTATTTAAGTGGCTGTACAGGCAAACACAGTCAGGCGCAGGGCACCTCGGTTCTATTCCCAGGTCCAGATGCCTTACGCAACCTGTGATTGAGGCAGCCTGAGCCAACCCCTCGCCAAAAAAAACCCCCAAAAACAACAACAACAACAAAAAAACCCTTCTCAACTATTGGGCCGGCCAAATAGCTCAGCCGATTAAAGCGCCTGCAAGCAGGTGCAGGAGCCGGGTTTCCATTTCTGCGCCTGCTGTGTCGGCCCCTCCCCCAAGGCGCGCTGAGACAGTAACTGAGCCTGGACAGGGTGGCGCGCACCTGTAATTCCAGCACTTAGGAGGCTGTAAGCAAGCGGATCCCTATGTGTCCAATCTAGTAGTGAGACCCTGAACGCCCTGTACACCTTTTCCTAAAATACAAAACAGAATAAAGAGAAAGAGACTAAGAGGGCTAGGACATATTTCCAAAAAGTATACTGGGGAAAAGGGAAGAAGGAATATGTGCCAAAGGAGAAGGTAAGGATTAGTAACCTCAGGCGTCAGTCATGATAAATTCTGTCAATAGCGTGTGGTTTGATGTTGAAAAAAAATACGATCTCTGTGGCCTTCCTTCTCAAAACCTGTAACATAATCACAATTATGATGAAACTATCAGCAATATTACAACATGGTGAGGGGGTTCCCAACAAAAATGCCTGGTAAATCTATTCAGAATTGTTACTATCACAAATAAATAGGATAAAATCTGAGGCAATGTCACATCCAGTGGGAACATAAAGAAACAGCATTAATGTATTATAACTTTCATGACAGAAGTGAAAACTAAGAAAATGTGAAAAAGTGAGGTTCTAAAAGAAGGTATGAATATGGATTCACTTTTACATCAAATACAATACACTAAATTAAAATGTGAATACTATGCTGAACATGATCAAGGGTATTTGCAACAGTACAGTCTCCACAAATTTTCTGCAAATCTACACTCTTCTGAAAAAGTCTTAAAAAAATGCCTACTTTCCACAAGAATATGAATAAAAGATGTACTGTCATAGTAGTAACACATCACAAAACCATGAAATATGTATTAATTTAGAAATCATCAAATATTCACTGCTTTTTTTTAGTATTTCCCATGTTCCAGTATATTAAAATGTTATTCCTGTGGAGACTATAAGAAGCAGTTGATACGACTGTCTAGTTTACAGATGAGATTCATGGTGGTGCTAAAGGTTACAGAATTTCAATAGGCAAATTAATGTGAACTATGATCTAAGCACCATCATTCTGCTTCTTAAAACTATACATACTCCCTTCTAAAGATGTGATAATTTTGTAAGTAAAGTGAATGAAGAAGGGAATGTGTAGAGATATTCCCATGTTTGCATAAGTATCCTTCCAGTGCTTTCCTGATGCTTTGGCTGCTACTATTTTAAGAAAAGGAAGCCCACTTAAAATTAGAAAAGAATAAAATAATTTACAGTTGACTATCATATTCGAAGTGTCTACCTACTATAGATGAGATAATAAATTCATGATTGTATTGTGTCAACTTGAAAAGTTAAAAGCTTAACTAAATTGGCTCAACAATTCTACACTCTAGGGTGTTAAGGCCCCATCCTAAGGCTTGGAGGCCACTACCCAGGGCATATCAGCCTCACAATGGAGTGACTCATCATTTAAAGGATATGAAAAGAAATAGAAGAAGAGCATTCCACTTCCTCTGAGGAGCTCAGGTATTTGCAGTCATCTTGGATGTCATCTCCTGGCTTCTTGCACACTCTTTGGCCTCTGCCTTAGATCCTTCTGGTATAGACTCACCAGCCTTCTGTCATAGACCCATAAGCCTCCTGATACAGACAAAACACTACAATGAGCTCCAAATCTTGGACTAAATCCTTCAGTCTCCAGTATGGTGACACCCTCTCTGTGCTTATTCATCCAACTCTGTGGCTGACCATTATGAGCCAATCTTGTAATTTCTTGTACATTTACACATCTTGTGTTATATCTGTCCCTTGTGTTGTATCTGTCCCTCTAGTAAAACTGTGACTGATACAATTAAGTATTATCGCACATTTATTGTTTGGGAGCAATTTTCTATGTAGTTGAAAACAAAAATCTTAAAATCTTATTTTATATGAGTTAAATCTTATTGTATTAGGATGAAGACAATGTTTTCCCTCTAGATAATGTTCTAGAGTTATAATTTTAAGCTATGGTTTTATTTACATTTTAGTGTAGAAGAGATGACAGAGAGGGAGGGAGGGGGGAGGGAGAGAGAGAGAGAGGAAGAGGAGAAGGAAGATGAAGAGGGGAGGAGGGGAATGGGAAGAAAACAAAAGGAAGAGAAGGGAGAAGAGGGGAGGAAAGAGAAGGGAAGGGAAATATGCTAAGGGATAATGCTGTGAATTCTGTCTGAAAATTTTAGTTTACCTTTGGTAGATATTTGTCACTTTCTTGAGAATAGAATAACATGAAATCAGGAAGGGAAAGAAGACTGAGCCTCTGTTTAGTTGTCAGAAAATGTAAGTAAATTATCAGCAGTTAGCATATGTTATACTACGTGCTTCAGCAAAGCACTAAGTTGATGAGTTGTTCTGTGAATAGATTAAGAATCCCCAATATGTGTTCAAGGTTATGACTGCAGCAGTGATACCTAAGTGGTGATCCATAGAGCTCAAAGAATGTCATGGCTCTTCTGTTGAGGCAGTTATGATTTCTTCGTAATGAAAATCCTGTAGAATATGCGAGTCCTTAATAATAATGTTACAGAGACACTTGAAAAATGCTGTAATCTTGCCTAAAAGTCTTTGGCACACAGCAGCCAATTGAAAACTAGTCATTGCAATCCTCTCTATTGATTGTGTGAAACACAGAGAACTCTGATAATTATCACTCCACAAGGATTATCCTTGGACTTCTCATGCTGACTGAGTTGCTTTTAATTCAGTATTTTGCCAAGGATCTATTTTTTTCTCTTGAATGTAGTTTCAATACTATAATGACAGTTTTGTAGAATATTGTCACTGTTCAACATCACAAAATGTAAGGGAAAGACAGCAGGGCTGTTTTTACTTGTTCTGGAAATCCATGAAGCTTTAGTTGACACAATTTCAAATATTCACAAATCTCTGCAGAATGGGATCTGATGAACATATTGTCAAGGACTCTCTCTGATCATTGTTTAACCCACTAAATTTCATGGGAATAAATTGCCATAAAAATTATAAATAGTTAAAGTCAGAAAGATGAAGAGAATTGATAAATTATGCATTCTACAGTGTATAATGTGTATTTAAATTGACAACTTGAGGTAGATTAGTTTTAGCAATATGTCCCTTACCCCAGATATCAGAATGCACTATATTTATATTTATTTCTTTAGATCTTATTTAATTTTAATGTCTTTTGTTGAACAATTATGTGAATGGAGCTTTAATATAATCTATTTGATGCATAATGGAAGACATTCTGCCATTTCTTTTAAATTATAAAATATATCCCAGAATTTTAGATCTTGTGTGCTTTTTTTTTGAGACAAGGTATCACTATGTATCCCAGGCTGGCCTTGAATTCACTGAAATCTTCTTACCTCATCATCTTGAATGCTGGGATTACAGGCATGGACCCTCATGCCTATAAAGGTACTGTTCTTGAGATAGAAATATGACTTTAGTACATTAATGAACTTGAGGAATTTTTTGTGTATGTGTGTGTAATGGAATTTTTTGGTATTTGCAGGGTTCAATGTTATAAATGTCATATACCAAGGAGTTAAAGGACCTTTACAGAATGAAGTGCTTCTTAAAAGTGAATTTACTAAATGAGAAAATATTTAAAGTAAAAATTATCACATAATAAAATATTTTACAGTTTTGTTTTGATACTTAAAAATGCAAAATAACCATAGTCTGTGTATAAGGGATCCAATATACAAAAACTGATTTTANTTGTGGTTGTATAGCTCTACACCAGTAGAATTCCATAGTTAGTATCTGTAAGGTTGGGAGAACAAATTATTTTGACAGTAACATATCAATATAAAAGTTTAAATTGTTCTAGAAAGATATTTTAACCTGTTTTATGTCTTAGTGAAAAACAAAAAGGAAAAATATTCTGAGACCAAACTGAATATTGACAGGCCTCCATGAAGTCTCTTCGGCACTGCCTGTATTCATATAAAATATCTCATAGATTGGCTTTATTTGAAATGAATATTTGGTTGGCATTTCTCCCTAAGCATATTTTTCCTTGATCCTGCAGCCCACATGTATATACCTGTACAGTTAGAATCCTCTTAAGTTTACCTGGTAATGTGAAAATATTGATGATATTAAAATTATACCATTATGTTGAAAGCAACTATAATTTTAATATGGAAGCCTGTTTTGGGGTGTGACTCTTTTAGGGGACTATTTAGCATAATATTAGATGAGAATTCTGCTTCCTGGTTGATTTGTTCTGTTTATGAAACAGACAACTGAATGCCATAAAGGAGACAACTATCTAAAAGAGCTTTTCATAAAATTCCATTTCTTATTCAAGTAATATTAGGCAATTATAAACTAGTAAGTATAATGATTTTTTAGCCCTTAGTGCATTTTTAAGTATTTCAAAAGTACAAAAAAGTATAAATGCCTACATACTTTCTACCAACTCTGTTTTAGGAAGTGCATTTTAAATTTCTCATTAACAGTTAAGCTATATATGTCAAATCATTACCATTCTTGAGATAAGATATTGAACTTTTAAATAGGTGAGTTAATAATGACAATTTATTTCTGTTTTTTTCTGCAAAGCTTTATTCCAGAGGGACTCAGTCCTTTTGGCAGCTGCCTTCCTCATGGAAGCCAGCAAGTTGCTTAGCTCCTCACACTTCTTCTTGGTGCAAGTGTGTGTCCCTCCCCCCTTTCTTGATGAACTTGAAGTTGCATTGGTTCTTAGAGACCTTGAGTAGCTCCATGGTGCACTGCTCACAGGAGGCAAAGCCACAGACCTCGCAGCTCATGTCCTGAATGAACTTGGTGTGTTTGGTGAGGCATCTACAATGGTGGCTGTGCCTTGGTTTGCTCACATTCATAGTCACCTTGTGGCCTTTGTTGAGGCCCATGGCCATGGGATAGAGGAGAGCCATGGATACTGCACTTTGATAGTTGCTCAATGATAATAATTTCTAGTTAAACCTTTTCATTTCCCTTGGAACACAGATTTTCTGTTCAAATAAATATAAGCAGAAGATGAACTAATGTGCAAAAAAACTAATCATGAAAAGGACACTAAATATTTTTCAGTGTCACTGGTAATTTTGTAAAAAATGCATCTTCCTTTGGCAGGATATGATAACCTGTACCTAATGTTTCCATATGAATGTTTATAGAATTGTCTTTTCCCCATAGGAGAAAAATAAACTTGTTTAATGAAAAATATTGAAAAAGAACTACTTCGTTTAAATAGAAAAATTGGCCAAGTCTCTTTAATTTTATAGTCTATAAGAAGACAACTGAAGTTGCTAAAATGAAAAAACAATGCCAAATTGAGATCCCCAAATTTGGACATTAAAATTTTACTTCTTCTGTTAGATTGCTTTCTGATTATTTCATTCTTTTGGATGCTGTTCTGAAGGGTATCATTTCTATAATCTCTCTCTCAGTGTGTTTGTTATAAGTGTAGAGGGATGCTATTGATTTTTATTGTTGATTTTTTATCCTGCTATGCTACTGAATTTGTTATTAATTCTAGGAGATTCCAGGTGGAATTATTTGGGTCTTCCAAGTACAGTATTATGTCATCTGCAAATAATGATAATTTAACTTCTCCTATTCTTATTCCACTTATTTCTCTCTTTTGTTTAATGGCTCCAGCTAATGATTCCAGAACTATATTGAATAGGAGTGGTGATAGAGGACATCCTTTTCTTTTATCTGATCTAAGAGTAAAAGATTTCAGTTTTTCACCATTTAGAATTAGGTTGACTCTTGGATTGTCATAGACGGCTTTTTGTCAGACTTAGGTATAGGCCATCTATTCCAATTTTCTGTAGGGATGTGATCATGAATGAGTGTTGGACTTTGTAAAAGTCTTTTCTGCATTTATTATGTTGATCATGTGATTTTTGTATTTGGCTCTATTAATAAAGTGTGTTACATTTATAGATTTGCATATGTCAAACCAACCATGCATCCCCAGTATAAAAGCTACCTGATCACAGGGTATGATCTCCTTGCTGATTTGCGTTATCCTATTTGCTAATATTTTGTTGAGGATTTTTTGCATCTATGTTCTTTCTCTGGTTTTGGTATCAATATAATACTCATCTCCAGGAATGATTTTAAATTTAAGCTTTGTTTTTTCTTTCCTCTTTTTGATGAGGTTTGATAGTGGTTTATCAATTTTATTTAATCATTCAAAGAATTAGCTTTTTGATTATTAATTTTTGTATTGTTTTCTTCATCTCAATTGCATTAATTTCTGCTCTAGTCTTTAAAATTTTCTCCCAACTTTGGACTTTGGTCTTTGTTTGATCTTTTTCTGAAAGCGTGAGGTGCAGCATTAAGTTATTATTTGTTTTTGTTCTGTTTTCCTAACATATGAGTTTACTACTATAGTATTTCCTCTGATAACTACTTTCATTGCATCCCACAAATTCCCATAAGTTGTGCTTGAACTTTCATTGGATAGTAGATAATTTTAATTTCTTGTTTATTTTATCTGTAATCCATTTGTTGCTGAGGAGGGTGTTATTTAATTTCTAAATGTTTATGGGAATTTTGTGATTTCTTTTGGCACTTATTTCCAGTTTCATTGCGTGGCAGCCAGATAATATACATGGGATAATGTTCCTTTTCTTGCATACACTTAAGCATGGCCTACATACTAGTTTGTGATTTATTTTAGAAAAAATCCCATGTGAGGCTGAAAAGAATGTGTATTCATATGTTTTTGGGTAAAACACTCTGTATATATCCTCTAAGTACATTTGTTCAAAGATTTGGTTCAGTTATGCTACCTATTTTCTAATTTACTTTTGCATGACCTTTCTTTTTAAGACAAGGGGGTGTTAGGGCTCCTATTAACATTGTTTTATTGGTTATTATACTTTTCATGTCCATTAAAATTTGTCTTATATAGCTCTGTGTTCTCATATTTGGTGCATACATATTTATGACTGTTATCACTTCCTCTTGAATTTTTCCTCTTACCAGTTTGTGTTGACCTTCTTTATCTAATTTGATAATTTTTAGTTTGGAGTTCAGATTATCGACAAGCAGAATCGCTACCTCTGATTTTTATCTCAAGTCCTGGATCATGTAGTATTGTTTTCCATCCTTTGACTTTCAGCCTATGAATAACTTCATCGGTTAAGTGTGTTTCTTGTATACAACATATTATTGCATTTTGTTTCTTAATCCAATCTGCCAATCTATTTCTTTTAATTGATGAATTGAGTCCATTTACATTGGTGGTTATAACTGATATGTACTGACTTATGTTTGTCATGTTATTTACCTGTTGGTTCCCTACTTTTCTCCTCTGCTTAATTGTTTTCCCTGTTTGGTGGATTCTTTACATTGTCATTCTTGGAATTATGGTCATTTGTTCCCTTTCTAAAATATCTTTTAGTGGGGCTGGGGAGATGGC
>NDGM011117019.1:0-29562 GCA_002564305.1 Octomys mimax
CACTATCCATCAGGGCTCTTGTCATCAGGTGTGAATGTCAGGAGTGGACGGTGTAGATGAGCGGTGGTGTGAACATTTCAGAGCTTGCAGTGGTACCTAACAGCCGTAAGTGCCTGAGGTTTGCCACCACTGCCATGGTGGAAGAGGCACTTTCGTCTGGGCTTTCTGCATCCTTTACTTCCATACTTCTCTGCCTCACTTTTACCCTTTTCTCTTGTCTCCGACATCTGCCCTTCTCTAGCGCTCACTGCCTGACATGGGGATCATGTGTGAAGTAAGAGTGAGGAGAGTGACCAGATGAGTGATTGATTTATGGTGCAGAGAGAAAAGATGTTGGAGTCACTCGCACCAGACTTCATGTAGCTCTTCTGTGAGCCTCTGATCTCTTCTAACATGCGTATGTTGCCATCTTTCTGATGTATCAGAAAGATACATTCTTGTGACCTGAAGTGTACATGAGCATTTTCTTTCTAAATGTTCGATAATTAACCATCTCAGGGTATCTTTTAGATTTAAACCTTCTGATTTGGTTGGACACCTTCTAATTTTGCATTTAGATTGAATACCTTATTTTACTGTGTTAGTAAAGCCCTTGTTTCCGTGAAATCTTGTCATGGATGTTCTTCTGTGTTCATCCCCTGCTGTTTCTCAAATAATCCAAATATACAGCTACCTCAGGGCATTTGTGTGTGTGTGTGTGTGTGTGTGTGTGTGTGTGTGTGTGATTCTGCTCCATGGAGCTCAAGTAACTGCTTAGCTTGTTTGTAAGCTTCTTCAGTTATCAGCTGAAATGTTGCCCTCTTAGAAGGGCATTCTTCCAGTTGCTTTCATGTGTTTTGTTTTTTTTGAGGCAAGGTTTCACTATACAGTTCAGGCTGGCCTTGAACTCACTGTGTGGCCTAGGCTGGCCTTGAACTTGCAGCAATCCTCCTGCCTCAGCCTCCCAAATGCTGAAATTACAGGCATGAGCCATCACACCTGGCAGAAGGGCATTCTTTGACCTCAGTATATAATGTAACCTACACTCTAGCTTTCTCTTGTACTTAGCTTACCTTGTTTTTCTTCATAACACTTACCTGGAATATATATTCATTTTCTGTCTATACCTCCTACTCTGGCAGTGCTTTTCAGTCTTGGGTATTAATTAGAATTACCATAGGAGCTTTAAAAAATCCTAATGCTGCATTGCACTCCAGCAAAATTATATCAGAAACTCTGTGGGTGAGAACTAGATATTAGTATTTTATAAAACTCTTAAGTGACTCCTGTGTTCGGCTGTGGTTTACAAGTACACTTCTAGTCCACCACCTTACTATTAAGAGACAGGTCTGATACCATCAGCATCCTCTGTTAGCTCATCTGGACTGTAGGTTTTTGGCCCTAACCTGGACCTGATGAGTCCAGTTCTGCTCTTTGGCAAGATCCCCAGCTGGTTAATTTGACATTGAAGTCTAATATGCACTGCATTAGAATATAGGCTGGGATACTGGTCAGCTTTCTGTTGCCGGGCCGAAGTACCTGACACCCACAACTTAAAGGAGGAGGGGTTTAGTTTGATTCATGGTTCTAGGGGATTCAGTTAATGATCATTGGGTTCTGGGGTAGAAATTTTGTGGCAAAAGGAAATGGCAAAGTAAATCTGCTAGCTGGGAGGCAGAGCAGGGGAGCAGTGCTAGAAAGGAAGGGTGCCAGGAACAAGATGTGGACTCCAAGGTTATACCAACCTGTCACACCCAGAAGTGTAGTTTACAAGTTTAGGTGTATTTCAAGTCAATGCAGTTGGTGATCAAGATGAACTGGGACTTTATTTTCCTTGTGTTAGAGAAGTGCCTACCACATAGTAAATGTTTATTGAATATTTATTTGCTGAATGAATCCATGAGTACCTATCAGAGAAAAGAGGAATGGAGGTGGTAATAAGGGAGAGAGGACAGAGAAGGAAGAGAAGGAAGGAAAGGAGGGGGACGTGCATATGAGACAGGAAAGCAGCTTTGCCCAGCCCATGCTCCCCAGCATAGGAATAGCAAGGGTTGCTCTTCCCTGCTCTTTGCTCCCAGTCAGACTTGTGCCCAGTGTCTCATGGGCTTTCCTTCTGTTCTCTGGGCTTCCCAAAGTGGTAGCTGACTAATGAAAAATATTATAATAATGAATTGCCTAACTACCCAGTCCTGTTCTTCCCTCCAAGCATAGATTTGATTAGGGACTTGCTAAAGCCAATTAACCAATTAAGCAAATAATTTAGTAGGACTTTGTGGACTACCTACTGCATGCATGGCTTAACACACAGGCTCAGGAGATGAACAGTGAGAGGTGGAAAAGACAACGTCCAGTCCAGCTGTAGAGACAGGTACTTAGCTGGGTAATTTTAACTTGAAGCAAAAGGAATAGTGAGTGTTGTAAGACACTTGTAGACATGCAGGTAGACTGCTTTGGAAAACAAAGAGCAAGTGATTAGCTCAGATTTGAAGGTCACAATAGCCCTCCTGGTGGAGAGGGTAGGGAACATCTGAGTTGAGTATGTCAGTGGTTGGAACACTGGACAGGTGAGGCGTGTGCTTGAGTTGCAGCTGTCACAGGGTGGTTAGAAGTCAGTGAAGGTGTCGAATGGCAATCAGTTCTGTGCTTTGAGTAGTTGATAGCTATGGGAGGTAGATTGGAAAAGGGAGGTCAGGAGCCCCTCAGATCCTCTTTGGAAACAATTAAGTATGGTAGCCAAGTTAAATGACAAAGCCCTGACCTTGGTAGGATGTTAAATATGGATAGCTTTGAGAAGTATTTCATAGAAGATCATATCATTGAAGATTATATCTTTTTTATTTAACCCAAACAAGTACCAGTTCTTGAAGAATATAAAATTTTACAGTTGTATAAGTGTGTACACTGAAAAGTACAGTTTTATGAAACTGTAGCTCATTTCTCTTTTCCTAGCCATCAGATAGACTGGATTAGTAGAGTAGACCCCTCTCTTCCTTTCTTCAAGGAGGAATGGACACCAGTGATTGATTAGTGCTTTGTTTTGAGGGATAAAGGGAAAGGAGACCAAGGTAGGAAAAGGTCATGAATGGAGCGCATGTTCTCTGTCACTGGATGTACAGTGGTCCCCCTTATATTTGGGGATAACATTCTACCACCACTCCCTTGGGATGCTGAAACCACCAGTAACAATCTCCGTATAATCAGTTTATACTCTGGGCTATGTTCTGAGAGGTGTTGACTGACAATTTCATCATTCTGGGATCGTCTTAGGGTATACTTACACAAACTAACGTGGCTGTGACATCACTAAATGATATCTTTTTAGGGAAATGCCATTGTCTGTACTATTATTGTTGATAAATATTGTCATGTGGTGCATAACTGCTAAACAGTATACCTATACAGCATTTTTTCTATACAACATACCTATGATAAAGTTAAATTTATAAGTTAAGCATAGTAAGAGATTAATAGCAATAATAATCAGGTAAAAATTGTAGCAGTATACTATGATAAACGGTATTCAAAAATCCATAAATTGTTCATTTCTGGTATTTTTTGAGATATATACATATATAATTTTGAAATTTATTTTTTTTCCTTGCTTCAGCTTTATTTGTACAAAGAGCACAGGACACCAGCCCCCCACAGATGGTATCCCCAGGAGTCACTTCTGTTTTTATATCAGCAGATAAGAGGCTTTTACTGGGAGTCTTCATAGGGGGCCTGGGTACCTTTGGGAGCCTGGACTGGAGCAGAAGCTGGAGCCTGGGCGTTGGCTGGAGCCTGGGCCTTTGGCCAGCAAAGTCTGCGACCATTGGTAATGCGGGCACGGATACACTTCCCAAGCTTGGGTGGGCAATGTGGGCAAGTCAAGTGAGCCTGCGGTTTACTCCCTTTGGATAATCTTGGGTTTGACCTCCTTGGGCTTGACAAGGGCCTTGATAGCCCCACTGCATGCATTCATGGCCTTGGCGTTGTTTGCTTGCATCTTCTTGAAGCCCTTCTTGCTGTGCTTCTTGGCAAAATGCATGTTCCTAAGGAACTTGGGATCTACCCCTTTCAGAGATTTGTATCTTTGTGACCGAGGTTTCTCAATGCCATTTCTGTGCCATTTTCGGGACTGGTTGTGCATGGTGTGGTTCTTGGACTGGGCCGTAACTGCACTGTAAACCAGGACTGCCAATGGCCTGAACCAGCTTTATTTGATATTTTTGACCACAGGTAACTGAAACTAAGGAAAGAGAAATGGAGATAAGGGGGGACAGGTGTGTATAGATTGCCCCATGGTATCTGTGTGCTCTTTCATTTTATCTTTACAATAATTCTATGAAGTAGGGATTTTAATTTTATTTTTAAAATGGGGAAAACCAAAGCCCAGGAGATGAAGTCATTCCCCCAAGGTCACACAACTGAGAAGTGGTCGACCTGAAATTTGAACTCAGGTCTCTCTGGCCTAAGGTGTGTTCTTTGCTTCTATTTCCGGCCACCTTTTGGATCTGGTCTCTGGCACTCCTGATGGTCAGTTGTTTTTAGAAGTGAGGTGGTCAGACACTGTTTTCCTTATTTTGGGACGGCGTTTAGTTTTGTCTGATAAGCATGAACTGAGGATTCATGACAGCTGATTTTTGTCTGTAGCTTTGGTTACAGTTTCACAATGTGACCTTTGGAAATAAAAGCTCTCAGTTCCTTAAAATATCTAAGTGGGGGGTGGAGAGAGGATAGAGAAAACCTAACACAACTCAGGGAATTTCTAGCAGGTTTCTGTGGTAGGCAGCTTACTCTAGTCAACAAGCATTCAGCAATTCTTTCTTCCCCTCAGTAGGAGAGCTCCAGGAAGAGCGCCATCCTTTGACCTGACTAGAATGGCGGCCATCTTGGCTAGTGGGAAGTTGTTGAAGACTCTGTGTCTGATACCACAAATTCAAAGGAAGCAACATCTTCGTTGCTATTGTCCTGAAGAGCATTTTTAGAGCTAGATATAGAATTGGAACTGATCCGTGCCGCCCAAGTAGACTGACCTGAGCGAGGGAGGTCCATTTGGACTGCTTCAGTTTCTGCCCTGGTGTTTGTATGAGTATTTAGTGGACTTGGTCTACTTTGGGTTGAATGTGTTGGTCATGGGCAGAGCAGACCTAGTTTCTCCCTTTCATTGTGTGTTCTAGGAATGTGATGGAGATTCTTGGGGAGATTCTGTTCCAAGAAGAAGCAGGATTACCTTAGACATTGCCTTTGTTCTGTCTTTGACATAAATGACCCACCCAGGAGGGTCATTCTTTTCCCTTTCAGCTCTTGAAATCTGTTCTCCCGCCCCCCCCCCAACGTAGTGATTAAAATAGGCCTCTGAGGTGCTGTCGGGGGTCACACATGTTGTGTCATGGATCTCTGTGATACGGGTCCGTGTTCATGTTACCTGGAACTAGGAAAACCTTATGGGCCTTAAAGCAGGTGTATGCAGTCTGGAAACTGCCCAGCCGCTCTTCCCAGTTCTGTTAGATCTAATAATTAGGTGACTTGATACCCAGGGCCAAAGGGCCAGTGTATTAGCAGCACACTGTCTGATGAGCTGGGCTTTGTGCTTTAGCACACAGTCTCCCTTGAGCTTTGGGGAAAGCTGTAGTTTGCCTGTGTCATTGCTCTTCCCACTCCATGTACATTAATGTTGGGCCTCACAGTCTGCTCTTCCTTTTGGCAAACAATAGGCAGCCAGTCCTGCTTTCCCCGGCATGGCCAGACCTGCAGCCGGGTGCTGTGTTTCATCCTTGATGTCAGTTGCTTCTGCTCTCTTATGTCCCGACCGACCAGGATGTGCTGGCGATGCTAAGTGACACATAGCTCGTAAACCATGTCTGCTTCTCGCCGATTTCATGGCTGTGGAAGAGAGGCTGGGCCCAGGGATTACCACAGGCTGAAGTCACAGCGGGAAGCAGAGGTGTGGTAGAATATATATGTCTACTACATAAATAAATGAACGCTTTTTGGTAGCTCCCTTGCTCCATAGTATAATGCAGTAGTGTGAGAGACTGTGTGTGTGTGTGTGTGTGTGTGTGTGTATGCGCATGTGTGTGCATTTACACTTGTGTGCACTGAGGAGAGCTAACGAGCATCTATATTCTCCAGCTGTCACGTCTGAGAACAGTAATAAAAAAGGCCAAAGCCCATGTGCCTGCATGTCATCGTGGCACAGGGAAGCATTCAGAAGAGCGGTGTCTTCGACTTGGGACAGCTGCCCACGTAGGGCATGTGCTTAGGGCACGTACTTGGGATGGCTCTTCTGTGTGCTTTGCGTTATTAGTGATTGCCCAGATTTTGCACCCACAGACTCCAAGCCGTGAGTGGCCCTGGTGTTTGCCACCTCTGGACCTAATGGTCCAGGACGTTGTACCTGGCCTTGATCTTCTTGCTATTGGCACCACCAGTTCGCTCTCTGGATCTGGACTTGAGCAGAGAATGAGCAGCCTGGGGTGAGTGTCTGTCTCAGCAGCCTCTTCGCTCATGCAGATTTCTTTTGCACTGAGAAGCGCAAGTAGAGTATGCCACCTTTAGAAAAAAATTTTTACAACGTAGGGGAAAAGTCAGACTTTTTATGAAATCAGATAGGGAGGAGGGGGAAATAAAAAGAGCAAAAGGGTTTGAGAATAGAATAGGGCTCGTAGTTAAAGGTTCTAGATAGATTTGAGGAGCTTTCAAAAAGTGGTGCTCTAAAGTGGGCCCCTTTCTGTGTGCATTCCTGAGACCCTCTGGTGCCTGGGTCAGTGCTGGTGGTGTTGCCCATCCCGGGCACCTTGGGCTCCCTGGCATCCATCTGGAAGCAGATCTTGCTGACTCAAGGGTCTTCATGACTGGCGAGCTGCCACTCAGTCAGTGAGCCCACAGGGAGAGCGACCTGAAAGCCTGGGCCAGGGGCTTAGCAGTTGAGGCCAGCACTCACAGGGAGTTGCTACGTGGTGTCTGGTGTCACACGGATGTTCTTTGGTGAAGTACAGGTGGCCTTTTCCTCAAATCATCTTACAGTATCATTGGACAATGTAGTGCTTATTTTAAAAAAAAAATAGCAGCAGACTTTGGACCTATGTATGAAAGATGGTGGCCTTTTAGGTCTGTAGAGTGTACCATGGACAATACTGTGGCAGACACAGGTATGAAGAGACTCTCTTTCCTGAAGGATAGGAGCTTGTGGTGTCTTCCTGCATGAGACAAAGTCCCATCACCTGTCTCCTTCTCTAGTAAGGAATGAGGCCAGCCCCTTGGTACTTTGACAGAGCTCTGGATAAGATGCATTCATCTCTGGCCAGCACCGAAAGGTCTTGGTGTTCCTTACGGTGACAAACCTGCCTGCTGTAGCTTTTTTGAAGCTGCCAAGGCAGAGTCATAGGAAGTACTGAGGCCGGAAAGGAAAAGGCCAAGGCCAGGCACTGAATCCAGCCAGCCAGTGGGGCTGGAACAAGGGACAGCAGCAGAATGGAATTCAGGCAGCAGTGGGAAGAGGGGTGAAGATTCAACAGCCTCCCCCGCTTCCTGTTTCCCCTCGCCTGAGCCATTCGGCTACTTCCCTCCCTGAAATAGGAAGCTGCCATGTGGTGACAACAAGGCCATGGGCTTCTGCCCACTTGGTAGCTCCGAGCCATCTGATAAGTGGCTCTCACTGCCTCCTCTGCCTGCATCCTTACTTCCTCCATGCTGGAAGTGCCAGGTCTCTTACCCTTGAGAGGCTGGGAAAGGGACCAGTGGTACTGCACACAGATTTGGCAGAGGAATGGGAGCTGGTGGTTATTGCAAAGGGAATTGATGACTGAAGGTACTATTCACGTGTCCAGGCACTGCCTTAATATTTAAGTCACAAAGGCCATCAGCAGTCAGTTGCTAGGTCAGCCTTGAGAGTACCATCAGAGATAGTTCTGGATAGAAGTAAGAAATCCTCCTGCCAGTGAGGCTGCCTTGTGAAGCTGGAAAGACACCGGAGGAAGGTTTTGTGATTGGTGGGAGAAAGCCAGCTTTGTGCTCAAATCTTAACTCATAAATTCTGAGACTTAAATTATTTGAGTCTCAGTTTTCTTATGTAAAACCAAGATAAGCATTTCCTGCCCAGCCTGGGGATGTAGCTTAGTGGTAGAGCATTTTTGTAGCATGTGCAGGGTACTGGTTTTACTTCACTACCACCACCCCAGCATAAATTTTGCCCAAATTGTTTTCATTTCTATTTATTTATTTTTATTGGTACCTCTTTGTAGGATATCACGATCACATGCAGTCCTTATCAAATGGTTGTAGAATTGAGGAAGGGGGTATTTGAGAAATGTTAGCTGACAATCTGGCATCTTCTCATACAGTAGCTACCTAATGAACATCAGCTTGCTTGATTTTCTTATGAGAATAAAGATACAAGACTTCATTAGGGTTGTGGAAAGTTGGAATGGTAGGAAAACTCAACTGCTAAGATGGGATCACTTTTGCTAAGCGATCAAAGTTGTCCATGATCTTGGCATTTTTGAAAGCTGTAATTGAAGGAAGAAGAGATCATACATTGCCTCTTTGAAAATTCCAGAATTTGAACATTATTCTTCTGTTCAACTGTGGACTGGGGTAGGCTGACTAGACTGTATCTGATCGTAGGGGCAGGAAGAGTGTGGAAAATTAAAGGCTACAGATAATCCAGGGTCTCATTGTAGCCAATAATAATTCTTCTCCCACCAAGTCTTTGCTGGAACTGCTAACAAGGCAAGAAATCGACTGGTTTGAGCTTTCTCACTTTCCATTCTCTCTGGCTTGTCCTTCCCAGAGGTGCTAATAAGCAGTGAAGTGGCCTAAGGTAAGCAGCTCAGGGGAGGAAAACAAGCTCAATCACCACACACTGGACAAGTGAATTATCTCTACTAAAAGTATAAATTCACTTGCTGGGTATGGTTGGAAGAAGGCTTTCCATCTTAAATTTCATTTTTAATCTAGTGGTAGATATTTTGGGATATTACTGTGTTTCTTGTAGCATCTCTCAACTGAAATATGGCTACTGTGAAGAAGTTAAACCAATCTGAGAATATAACCCTAGGCCCTCATTTTTCTCCTGCCCCTAGTCTTTCTGCATCAAAGTATAAAGCCAGAGGAGCCACATCAGAGACTCTGAAAATGATAAGAAGTGAGAGACCTACTCTCCCATGCCCCAATTCTAGGCTACTCCACGAACAGAGACATGGGTGATGGCCAACCATTGTCCATTTGTGGGTGACACCAATTCTAATGAAAGAGCAATGTTATTTTCTGCCTTAGCTTAGCTACTGTGTGAAGAGGCATCCTAATGTAATTAAGGCTGAGAGGCTTAGAGTTTATCAGGAAAAATTACCTGGAGGGTTTTAAAAACCAATTTGCCAGCCAGATTCCAACAACCCCCATTTCTGGCCTAACACCTGGGATGGGAAGAAGTTTCCAGGGTCTGGGGATTGCAATTTGAGGACCACAGGTGTAGTAGGAAGGAATGAGTTCTTAAATCAGCAGCTGTGCCTCTGGATGATTTGCAGCTCACCTCATCTTTTGATACCCCGATTTTCTCATTTTTAAAATAGGAATACTAATGACGGGATGGTGAGCTTTAAGTGAATCAGTACCAGTGAGCCCTTAGCATATTGCCAGCTAGGTTAACATGTATTCAGTGTAGACTGTCATGCCACATAGACTATTATTAAAAGCTCCCTAGGTCCAAAAATACAATGCTAATATTTTTAAAATACTTACAAATGCCAGAATCTCAGCACTTGATGAAGTTAACTGCATGAAGTTCCCCTAACCCTCTCTCCCTGCCTGTCTGCCTTCTCCTTCCTCAGTTTATCTTTCTCTTCTTCCCTCCCTTTCCTTCTTGCCCTTTGTAAACAGTATTATAACAAAATTAATAAGACTTAAATATTCAAAATTATATATACATTTGCTCTCATAAAGTGTGACCTTCAGGAGTACAAGGGTTTTGAGGATTGTCCACCTTGTTTTTCATGGTAGGCATACCAGGGGAGTTCGATGGGTATTGATTGTATGTATACTATTATCCTTACAAATCTGACTGGATTTGTCCATTTGGGCTCCCTATGGGTGCTTTGTCCCAATCTGGTTTCTCTTTGAGGGACACTTTTTTTTTTTTTTTTAATTTAGGACAGGGTCTACAGCATCTCATTACATAGATTGGACTCATAGTGATCCACCTGTGTTCAGCCTGGGATTATAGGTGCGCACCACCAGGCCGAGTCTCAATCGCTGTCTCAGCATGCTCCAGGGGCAGGGCCGGCACAGCACACGGGGGATCCAGCCCTGGCCACTGCATCTGCCTAAGCAGGCGCTTTAATCCGCTGAGCTACTTGGCTGGCCCTGAGGGACACATTTGTTGAGTTTGCCTGCTGCTTTTTCCTACCTACTCCAACACTGGCTGCCTCCCCAGCTCCCAGCGTAAGGGTTGCTATGTGTTCGCTCATGCTATAGAGAAGGTGATAGTCAGGTATCACCCAGTTGTGGTACTTCTAGCTAAATTCTAAGTGCCTCTAGATTGTAAGCAGATCAGCTGCCTGTGTCTCTGATTACTCCTGTGGCTCAGGTTTCCCGCTGACCGGTCTGACTAGGGGCTGCTTTTCCGTAGGTCAGTGGCACAAGGCCTGATAGCAAGGTTTAGCGG
This sequence comes from Octomys mimax, assembly GCA_002564305.1. Classification (NCBI taxonomy): domain Eukaryota; kingdom Metazoa; phylum Chordata; class Mammalia; order Rodentia; family Octodontidae; genus Octomys; species Octomys mimax. The sequence continues at coordinate 10,625 of NDGM011117019.1, forward strand.
GCAGATTTTAGAGAAAACCGTGTTTTGGGAGTTTGGAAGGAGATTACAAAGCCTGTTCATGGATCTTACTCTTTAGAGCCAGGTGTGGGGCCTGGGGCTGCAACAGTGGGCCACAGGAGAGTTTCTACACAGGGTAGTCTGTCAACGGTGTGGTATGTCAAGGGTCCTTCCCTCATTGCTTCTCTTTGCTATTCTATGGCTGCACATGACATAAACATGGAGTGACAGTCTTCTGTGTAGTGTTTGCTCTGGTAGGTGTTAGCAAGGATGGGGAGTAGGGGCCAGAGATCTGTAGGCCCTGGCCTTCTGGAAGCCTTTATTTCTGCTCTGTGTGTTGGTAGAAAGTTGAGTTGACAAGAAGAATAAAGAATTTGACGGGGGAGTGACAGAAAAGTAATGATAAACCTTACAGAAGTAGGCAAAATAAAGATAATTTTACCTTGAAAAATTGTCAAAACAGTTTCATCATGTATTATGGTGGGTGGATGGAGAGACACACAGACAGAACGACAGACAGGAGGTTATCTAGCTCTTGCGTGTTACCCTTGCAACTTCCGAGACTTCTGGTGACTAGGTACTTTGTATTAGCATGAGGCAGGTCCTTAATATATCACAAAGTTTTAAGTAGGGGCCACTCTGGTATCCACATATAGAGAACCAGTGCCCCTGTCCTTTGGATGTCCAACTTCTCATTTGGGAATACTGGGGATTTCATGACCCTAATTATCAGTCCATTTTGTGTTGCTATAACAAAATGCCCAAGGCCACATACTTTAAAGAAATGAAGTTTATCTGACCCATGATTCTGGTGGTTACCTCTTGAGTACATAATATGTGCCAAAGACAAGCAGAACAACAGAGACACAGATGGAAAATCGAGGAACATGTCATCTGGTAAGCAGCCCACCAGACATGTTACAGTGTGGCAGAAATACGGAAAGAGAACTGGTGACGTGCAGAAGGGACCGAGGTATGGCCTGGCCTCATACAGAAACAGCCCATTCTCATGGGATAGCACCGTTCCATTCGTGAGGGTGGCACTCTCGTGGCCAGATTAGTGTCCAGTGGACCCCACTTCTGAGAGGTCTCCTCAGCTCAGCAGCGCCGCACTGGGCATGAAGCTTCTAGCCGGGAGTCTTTGGGAAATAGACAGTAGCCACGCCAGAGCACTGCGTGTTTCTTCTATCATGGACTGACTTCTACCTTCTTACCTGTTTTCCTTTGAGTCTCACCTGGAGTGTTTCTCTCCAGGCCCCATTCCCTTGCCAGGAATCAGGAGGGAGCTGTGAGGATTTCATTTTACTTTTCAAAGGCTTTTTTTTTTTTGCATTCAACGCCTAGACAAGTGCCGTGGACTTAAGAGATCAGCTGTGAATATATGTGTGAAGGCGTTGGTCAGAATCCGCACCATCTCTGTAAGAAGAGTCTTTAGTTTTGCATGGTGTACGGCTGAAAGTGAGAAAAGGCCGTGACAAAGACTTGGCAATCTTGAGATTTTCTTTGGAAATGACATTGGCTTTAATAAGTTTTGACCTGTTTTACAACATTTGGGAATGGGGTTCCCCTTTCACCTATTATTTCAACAAAGTTAAACGTGTTGGAGCTTTATCACACAGGTAATGGATCTTTCAAAATTTTCAGAGTGATAACCTCAGGTTAAATGAAGCCTTCTTTCTTTCACAGGATTTATGTGTGTACTCTTATCTAAGCATGTAGTTTTTGAGTAGCTGTTACCTTTCTGTTTGATTTCCTCGGGCATAGTCGAGGATTGTATCTTACCCATTTCTGTATCCGTGTCTCTGTTGTTCTGCTTGTCTTTGGCACATATTATGTACTCAAGAAGTAACGAAGAGGGAGGACAGCCTGGCTTATTAGAGGTCCTAAGGGTTCTGCAAATGCACTGAAATGTCTCCTAGAAGAGACACTAAGAGCAGAGGGATGGGAAGAGGTCAGCTGTATCTAGGACCCATGGCTGTTTCTGTAGGAAATGTTTCCAGATTGTCAATACATGTGGGAAAACGATCCACTTGTTCAATAGTCTGGAACATATTTATTTTGGGGGTTCTTACTCTGTTCATGGCTCAAGCCATAGAGTAATAGTTAAAATGACATCATGACTTGGTAATCTAGGTGGGGACATATGTATGAATACAAATAATTCCAAGTACCAGCTAGATCAGGACTTACACAGACAAGGAGTTAAGCTAGAGCAAGGCAGAGAAGCGCTGCTTGTGGTCCTGCTGCTCCCCAGTACTGCTGTAGAAAGTGTGGCCCGTGCGTGTGGCTTCGTTCAGTCTGCACAGATCTCAAGGTAGGCCTCATTATCTCAGGTGAGGAAACTGAGGTTCAGGAGTTGAGGAACTTATACAGAATTACATCAGCTTATGTTGGTGCCAAGATTTGAACTTAATTGTGTAGCAGGCCAGAGAAGGGACACACAATGACCTTTTTGAAAATTTTGGTTTATCAGTTTATGTGTGTAGTGTATCATGGTTACATCCCTTGTGGGAAGTTGGTGCACGTGGATAGCACATCTTAGTTCCCTTACATCCTCTTTCCCTCCCTCCATCCCCGCCACCCATCTTCTGATCCCCTTCCTTTTTTAGTTTTGCCCATGCTTGCAGCGTATAATGTTCACATTCCTTGTGTGGCATTTGTTTGTGTCCGTAACACATCTCAGCTCCTTTCTGTTGTTCAGGGCAGAGATCGTCCACACTGTGGAGTACAGGTGGGCCAAGGGAGGACACCGGGGTGTAGTAGCAGATAGGCCTTTTAGTTCTGAGGAGGTTCCTGCCCTTGCATAGCTAACATGGATGAGTGGAATGGAGTTTGTCTAACCTTTCCTTAGAGAGAGCGCTGCAGTAGAGACCTTACATGATGCAGGCGTGTCCTACAGTCCAGATGCTTCCAAAGGCTGATGGGATTTACACACCAGCCAACTGTGTACTTCACGCATAGACCTGACTTCGGTTGTGTCATCTCTGTCGGTTCAAAGCCATCTGTTAGGGACTTCTCTCTTCTAGTGGCAATGTACCTGGGAGCTTCCTCTTCTCTTTGTGACAATTGTGTTCCCTTTGAGTATTTTCCTTTGCCTCGTTCCTTATCACTGTCACCAGGGGTCACTCCTGAAGTCAGTTGAGAGGAAGAATAATCCTAAAGAAAGATTGGGGAACACTAAGAAGTAGGAATAAAGAAAACGAAGCCTCAAGTATAAGTGGAGCTGGTGCTGTAGTTAGGAGATTTGACAAGTGTGAAGGGAACGAATCTGTGAAGTCCAGCCTTCTAAACAGGGAGGACACTATGGTAGCATATGTTCAAGGAAGGCTGCATCATATGGTTGTAGCACAGGGACTTGGTAGTGTCCAGGTGTGTGCAGAGTGCTGCTGCCATGTACTGCTCTGGTGGAGGTGACCTCAGGAGGCGACCCTGGTGGGAGGAAGGGGCTTTTTTCCCTGTCATGAGATTTCAGAAAGTGGGGCTTGGGTGAGATTCCAGTTCCTATCACTTGTTCAGGCTAGATGTTCATGCATCATCGAAGAGCAAATTAAAGATGGATTCTTCAGTAGCTACCATTGGTATATCTCTACAGATAGTCTGTGCCTTATGAGACTAGATTCGTTTATAGAAGGCAGGGCTGGCCTAGGGGTTATCAGAAAATCTGTTCAGGGTAAAATTTAGACATTTGCTTTACCCTTGAATTCATCATTAAATGAAAGCTTTTTAATTTAGTTATTTTTTAAATTTTAAAAAAAATTTATGTTTTTGGTACAGGGTCTCACTACACAGCTCGGACTCATAGTGATCCTCCTGTTTTCAGCCTCCCAGCACTGGGATTACAGGCATGTGTCACCATATCCAGACTCTGTTGCAGGCTCAGCATGCCCAGGGGGTGGGGCCAGCGCAGCATATGGTGCCAGGGATCAAACCCTGATCCCTGCATTGGCCTAAGCAGGTGCTTAGTCCTCTGAGCTACCCCTTGGCCCTCCTAATTTAGTTACTGTTCATTTCATATTTAAACCACCTTGAATTTTTTTGCATAGTGATCCACTATCTGTCCCTACCTTCTTCAAGGGTTTAGCCATATGTCCACATAGTGGTTCCGTAGTCATCAATGTTTATTTATAATGTTCAACTTTTAGCATTATTAAATATCAAAATAGCATTATATAACGTATGTCAGGCTGCACAGTTTAGTATATATATATATATATATATGTATTCTATTGTTCTTGATGGCTCTGTGACCTACTCAACTGAAGCAACAGGTTAAGGCTCTGTTTCTGTTGGGTTCTGCTCAAGTGTGAGAAACCACCATAGGCCCCGTGAACTAGCTTTGGCCTTATCTCTATTTCCTGCTCAGGCAGGTAAGAGCTCCTAAAGGAGGAAACAGCTGCCAGTTGGCCAGGTGTGCCAGCTCACAGCCTTTAAGGGGCAGCTATAGATTGAACTTTGCCCATATTTTCTAGATTTTATCTCATCTCCAGGGTATATTCATGGGTGGGAGCACTGACCTGTTCAAAGGCTTTGGAGCCTGTCTCTGAAGTGTCTTTCTGAAAGTCCCTAGAGCTGTCAGGCAGCCATCTTGGAACAGGTGAGGTGTTGGTTTGCTACGTGGTAGTAGCTGTTGTATGTTTGTTACAGATGAACTCTCCTAGGACCTGAGTGGGTTCCTGTCTGAATACTCTTGTCACATTTCTTTTCCTACTCCTTTTTCCCAGTTCTCTTTGAGGTGATTTCTGTCAGTTTGACGAGTGCCCCCATAATCTTCAAGCAATCTCAATATGGCTGACTCAGACTAGGGGAAAGGGAAGAGCCTTTGCACTCTTGCTCCGATACATTCTTGACCTTTTTAAGATACCATCTTGATGACTAGGAAGCTGTGGCCTTGTTACTATGTCATCGATTCTTCTCTCCACAAGATAGTGTCTTTTAAGAATTTTTTTTTTCTTTTTAACCTTGCATGCCTGAAGTAGAAGGCCATCACTTTTATAGAGAAAGAATAACCATTTTCCTTGTGGTGTGCCGGATGCGTGGGTTAAAGTAGGAAGATAAGCTGTCCTGGGTTCTGTCCCAAGGATGTTTGCTGATTCACAAAGGTATTTTCGTTACTCTCCACCACATTTTCCAGATCTACAAATAGAGGAGTTTATGATACTCTAGTGTGAATTTTTTGGTACAAGTGAAAATTTTTGATGCAGCCCCAGGACTTGCTGCTGGCTCTAAGAGGTACCTTTTGCTCACCCTGGAAGGAGGCCATCAACGATGGTAGAAGTCAAAGTTGACTTTGGTCTTACTTTTGAGAATTCTTCCATTACAACCAGTCCTTAAAAACATGCGCCATCATTCAAAGAGAATAGTAGAGTCCCTCCATGTGTGCCTTTGTAAAACTTTGGGATTATGGTGGGAAAACCTTATCCCCTTCTTGTTTCTTTGTGTTTTGACATTTTACAGGTGTCTAGAAAGAAAAAGTGGTCTGAAAGCAGCAGAACCTGCTTAACAAGTGTTGTATAAACAGAGGAAGTCCAGTAAGGCTCTGGCCTGGGATTGCCAAGCTCAAAGCCAATTGTAATATGTACAAAGGTGCAGGTGATCAAGGCCCCAGAGAGCTCTGTTCATTGCAGCCAGTGGCCAGCCAAATTTAATGACTAGACTCTTTGGTGAGGTGGCCCTCTTGCTGGGTGGTCCCCTGACACTTGTCACTAACCTGTTAACCTGTGATATTCTCATCTTAGGCCTTTGGACGGCCTCCTCAGATACAGACAGTGGTGTCAGCAACGCTCCACTGCAGAGTGGTGGATTTGTGATTTGTGAGCTGGATTTGGTTTCTTCCTTTTGCTTTGCAGGAAACAGCAATCAGTTGTTCAGAGTAGAAGTAAAAGGAAAAAAGCCTTTCCCGTGGCCCTGTGGCCCTTCATGGAGCTGCTGGTTTCCCTTCCCCAGTCAGTTACGTCACAGTATTGCCATTGTGCCCCAGGACACCAGAGTTGGTGGGAGAGGGTCTTTTCCACATGTGGATCTATCTTCTTGCTTCATCTCCCCTCCACCACATCTTGGGCCTCGCCTACTGCATCCTCTGGTGTCTTTGGTGACCCAGAAAAGGTGAAAGTGAAGCTGTCCTTTTGTGGCACTGCTGAGTGAGAAGTGATATTCAGTGTAGCCTTCTCCCTTAGGGGCAGGTCTCATTCTGCACTGCCGGAGCAGTCCTGTCTAAATCCCAAAGGCAGCTGTTGATCGTTAGGATATGGGGATAAATAAAATAAAATGTCTTATTACTCAGTATTGTACAGGGAACAATTGAAATATTTCATCTTTAATGTTTAAAATTTTTGAAATGTATTGTAGTAAAAGAGACACTACCAGTAATTTCTTTCAAAATGCTCCTCCTTGATTTGAACCTACTCAGCATCATGCTTACCACTTTCTGAAGCAGCTTTAGAAGTTCTCTTTCGTGCATTTAGCAGGTGTGACAAAAAATGTGGGGAAAGTCAGTATTGCATGCTAGCCAGCAGAAAGGCAGGCTTGTGAAAACATTACCGTTGTCCTTATCTGGCGCTGCATGACTCGTGACTTTTCCCTAAAGTCAAATAACCTCAAAAAGTAAACATTTTGAATCAATTCAGGATATTGAGGAGGTAGCAGGACAGTGCAACTAAAGACACTCATAAAAGAGCAAGTCTGGGGGTCGGGGAGATAGCTTAGTAAACTAAGTGCTTGTCTGGCAAGCACAAGGCCCTGAGTTCAATCTCTGGTACCGCAACGAAAAAAAAAAAAAAGGAAAGAAAGAAAAGAGCATGTCCAGGTCTGCTCCCAAAGAGATAGGTGTGCTCCAAGTGAAGGCTGTTCCGATGGGGATAATGGCCACATGTTTTTTACTATAATAAAATTATTTTGAAAACATAAACATTCACTGCATTATTCTGTCACACCTTGTATGGTCATCACTTAGCAAAGGGTTTAATAGAAGAATTATTTTCTTGAAAAGATAACTAGATGGTTGAGTACTCTGGTGCACTACAAGTGCATATATTTATTTTTTCTAATCAGATGGTTTTCAACTTACCTGAAATTCTATGTAGAAAGAATTTGGGATGCTTATGAAAAAAAAATTGAGTGTGGTTTGTTTCTCTGTAATACTTCTACATAAAAGCAGGAGCCTGTTAAACTATTAGAAGTCTTTGGAGGTTCTGAAATTTCCCTGTTATTAAGAAAATAGAAAAGAGAGAGAAAAAAAAGTTTTCTTTTTGCTCTCTTGGCCTATAAGTAAAAGGGAATTTCATAAAAACATGGGCCTGAGCAGGAAGTGTTCAGCAGCTTAGTCATTCTTGTGAGGCATGAAAAAGCCCCGCTGCATTCTCATATTGTTTCTTTTATGGACTTAACACTTCCTACTTTGAGAATACCTTTCTCCCCAAGGGCTCAGAGCCCTTTATGGTCATTAGTCTTGCATCCTGCTTCTTTTCTGGAAAAAAAAAAAAAAAAGGAAATGTTAACTACCATTTACCAGTGTTGTCCCAGCTAAAACTTGCTGCTAAGTGTATTTTATCTGTCTGGGTTCATTAGCTCATTTGAGTCCTAGAAGAGACAGTGGGGTAATTGACTGTCTCATGTTCCCTGAGACTTTCATGGTTTTATCACCAACAACCCCATGTCCCAGAACCCCAGGCAAACCAAGAGGGCCAGTCACTGACACAGAGACCCTTCATGCAACTCTTTAGGAAAAGAAAGCATTTCACCCAGCAGTCCTTCCCTTCACCTGGCAGCTGCTCTAGAACCGACCTAGACTGTTATATGGGAATCAGTACAAATCTTTCATGCTTTTGATAGAAGAAGATTCAAAGCATGGAGTCGTAGGATGAGCGGGAACTGGAGATAAGCATAGCTCTCACAAAGTAAAATTTCTGGTTTCTTTTTTTTTTTTTGTCCGCCCTCTCTGTCTTTAATGCAGTGCATAGTGAAAAACGAAAACAAGAACCGATAACTACCTGATTTCTGAAACAAGAAGTGTGATCTCACATAACTTCTGTTAGTCTTGGACTTTTCATCTAAAAAATGAGGATGCTGCTCTTGTTTTCTTTGGGCCCTTCCTGCCCAAACTCACCATGGGGAAAGAAGCAGGAAATTGACAGCAGCAAAGGCCAAAAGCAAACAGATTCTATTATGCTCTAGCACTAGAATGCCCCACAAAACTCTCATGCACTCAGTGGCATGACTTTTTGCAAGGTGACGGGGTCATGGGCCGTACTCCTCAGTGGATTGATCCACTGATAAGATCATAGCAGCATGTGCTTTAGGAGATAGGGCTTGATTAGAAAAGGTGGGGTGCTAAGGGAACATGCCCTGGAAGGCTGAATCCCCATCCCTGGCTCCTCCTCTTCTCTCACTGCTTCTTGGCCACCATTGGCTTGAACAGCTTTCTTCTGCCATGCTCTTTCTGCCCTTGGAGTCAGCTGCCAATGGACTGAAACCTGTAAAAACCGTAAGCCCAAATAATCCTCTTCTCCTTCAGGTTGTGGTATCAGAAGTCCCAGCCTTGAGGACAATGGTTAAGACAGACTGTCTCCTTGGATGAGCTGTGCATAGTTTCTTTCAAGTATAAATCCTTTAACATAGGAAGGGTACGGGCATCCCTCATACTCTACCCCACCTTTTTCTTTACCTTGTGCTGTGGTATTTATGTGCTTTGCTGGTCCGGGGGCTACAGTGGTGCTGCAGTCTGGCCGTGCCCAACACAGACTCACCTCTGCCTATAGAGGATCCAGGGCACCGCTGATGTCCAGACACCCTGTCCCTGGGCCTCATGGATGACCCTGGAGGCCACAAGATGCTTTCTTCTGTGTAAATTCCCCAATTCCTGCTTTGTAATCACCATGCAAAATGCTAGGACTTTCAGAAATATTTTATATTTTCTACCATTTTCCCAAGCTCCGGGTATCACTTTCATCTGACTGAAGATCTTTACTAAGGAGAAAATTTTAGAAAGGAAATACAGCAAGGTGATGGCTTTGGAGTCTGACATACGTTGCTTCCAATTCTAGCGCCACTTGACTGACACTGGAAAACTCTTAAGCCTCACTGAGACTTGGCTTCTCCCTTTGTAACAGAAACCTGTAGTATTTAAGTGTTGAACACTGTAAATGGTACATGATGTATTGTATTCACCTCTTTCCTTTTCCCTTATCCCTTCCTTTCGCTCCTTGACATAATCCTTGTTTCCATTTTCTCGCCCCTTTCTAACTTCAGTGGTTGCAGAAAAGGTGTAAGTTACAGTGCAGGGGAGGTGCCCAATGAGTGGGTGTTGATGAGTAATTTTACCAGCCTTCCCCCTGACAACTTATACAAGGCTACGCCACCTCTGTATGATTATGGAATCAACTGACAGAGATGGTTTTAGCCAAGAACTAGTACCCTCAGTGAAGGAAATGAAATATCTTTATCATAAGAGGATGCAGGTATCTCCCCTGGCACGCACACACACATCTCCATCCTCAGCTTATGCTCAGCGGTACTGAAGAGTTGATTTGTAAACACATGTGACACTGACACTGGCAGGCAGCCAGCTGTATGGAGTGTCACAGCAGACAGCAGGAAAACCTCCGCTTGATGTTTTTATCTATAGCCTCCAACAAAAGAAGCAAATGTATCTTTTCCCTTTGGACCAGAGCGCGGATAGTGGCATTACAGGAATTATCTCGAGGTGTTTCTCCTTACCTGTGTACCTGATCCAGACAGATGGATTATCTAGTTGTGCCAGGACATGCAGACCTGGCTGCAGCCGCTTCTCCCACCATATAACCTTTATAGGAACCAGGCCTTTTGATTTCAATCTTCTTGTTTTCGTTCTATTTTTCCCCCTGCTTTGAAAGAGGTGATTTGCAGAGGGACTTGAAAGTATCTTAAACTCAGTAACAGATGCAGTTTTACACAGCCATTGTGTGTCTTATCACATGGTTCACTGTGCACTTGTGTGATAGTGTGATACGCTAAGCCTAGCATAAGGGAGCCACTGAGCCGTCTCAGAAGTGACCACATCAAAGTCATGCAGTAGATGCCAGAGCCAAGATTCGGAATACACCTAGGTGCTTCCAAGCATTGAAATGAAATTTCAAGGGGTCCATTCTTTATCTTCTGCTTAAGAATGAGCAGAATGACTTTGATAATTTATGGACTATGGCATATGCCCCAAAGTTGAGAGTTTTGCCCCATTTCATGTTTCCAGATATACAGGTGCCAGGGTTTATCTGGTGCTTAGCCCACCCACTAGTTTTTTTTGCCAAGTCGCCTGTCTATAAAAGTGCCTTCACTCTAGCATCAATAGGGCAGGCCTGACCCTTTGGCTCTGGATGCCCGTGTAAGCTAGGACTGTAGGAGTTGGTCTTTGGAACGCTGTGGCAAAATCAGAGTTTGTCACCTAGGATGATTTCTTGAGTAGTACGAGGTTAGGCTAAGAAAGAGGCAAATACCCATGTATCATCTCCTATCAGTGTTTCAAAAGTCATCACCTTGAAAGACCATTTAGTTGAACTGTATGACCATTGCTTGTTATAATCAAAGAAAGGAGCTAGATTTATTAGTAGGCTCTGAGTTCTGACCTTATTAACATTGTGCAAGACATGTAAGATTGCTCAACTCCAAGCTTTTAGCCTTTAAAATGGAATACTCATTTGATTTTTGAAAGTTTAAATGAAAAAAATATATGTCAGTCGCGTAAGAGTTGACGATGAATGATAGCTATTCTCTTTCTTTTTAAACTAAAATTTTCTTAAGGATCATATTTTTCTTCTTACTCACTTCTACATTCTCAGCTACTAGAAGTGTCACGCACATGTTCGTTGAATGAAAGAAAAATATTTTGTAAAGTTTGTGAGATTGTTGGCATTTTTAGTCTAGCTAGGAAAGAAACATTAAATAGAAGATTATGGTAGTAGACAACTTTGATCCTGAAAGTGGGACTGAAATTTTGGAAGTGACAGATCTCATTTGGTATCAAGTGAAACAGGGTAAATTTGATAGTATTTTTGGTCAGGTGAAAATAATTTAAATAAATTATTATTGGTAACTGGACTTCATACTTCTAAAAGAGGTAATTCAAAATTATTTTTGAGGGATAGTGTTATTAGAACAAGAATGAACATATTCCAGAATACAGTATCTGTCTTGAGAGATAACAGACTTCATAGGATAGGATCCTAGTAGGTAGGATATTCTAGGATCTTGGAACAGACCAGAATAAGGCTTAAAAACCAGTCAAATAACCAGACAATAGAGCAAATAATACCAGTCCTGGAGGAGGAAGTAAGAAGTAAGGCACAGCTGGTGGCTTATAGCAAGACTTTTTCTGTAGACAGTTGGACTGAAAATGTTAATCAGTGACTGTGTGGCCCTAGATGAGAAAGCATAGGCCAAAAGATGCCTTTGTGTTGGCATTAGAAAATGTTTTGAGTGAAATTGTCTAATGAAGGCTGTCTTCCCATAAATACTTGATTGGTGTCCGCTGCGAACCTGTTCTGGGTACAACAGGTGAGCGCAAGAAAGCCAAGGCCCCCAGTCATGGGAGTTTTCTTCTCCTGATAACCTCCCCTCCTGGGTACTTGGGAGAGCCTGGCGCTCCTGTGTGACCTGGGAACCTGAGAATCAGATGAAGATGAGGTTGACTACCATCGTGCGCGTGGACACAAGAAAATCAAAGTCCACACTCCACTGAGGCACTGGCCCATAAACGAGGAATTGTGAAGCGTGAGATCTCGATCCAAGTTTGAGGCACAGTCTGGCGAGGCCAGGCAAGCAGGGGCCAGGGAGGCCTGGCTGGGACAGTCCAGAGGCAGGACAGCGAGCCCCGACTGGGATCCCTGAGGCTGCATCCAGAGGTGCTCCCGGAGGGACCTTCCTGCACAAAGCACTGGGGTAGAATGAAGTCCAAGCCCTGTAAGAAACTGTAAGAAGTTTTTTGAATACCTGTATTGAACTAGAACGTTTCCTAACAGCAGTTGAAAACAAGTGAAGGTGTTGTTTAGTCGTAGGACACTCAGAGTCATAAACACAGAATTGTTTTCTCTTAGCACTTGCATTGTAATCTAAATATGACACACTCAAGATCACGGTCTCTGACACTCACATGGATCGATTTTTTTCTAATCTAAAGTGAGAAAAAACTACCAGTGCTTCTATCTCTTGGGATGTAATGTACATAAAAGTGTTTCAGTGTAATGAGACGATGCATATTAATTTTTCCTAAGCCCTTGACAGAAGAAATTGACAAGGGGACCAACATTTGTCTTGGATCCTGGGTCTGAAAGAAAGTGGAAACTATTGTGTAAGAATAATATGCCGTGGTTGGTATGGTCTTTTCCGTGTATTTTAACTGTATGGATTTACTCAGAAGCTCGTAGTCTGTCAACACAGTTGTCACTGCTATTTCATAATGAGCCCAGGAAACTCACCTCGGCACCTCCCCCGGCACTCTTTCGTCATTTTAGTGGGAAGAATCAGTGTGGAGGAAGTATTGAGTGTGTTTGTTCAGGCATAGACTTTTGTTATTTCTCAGCCTTAGGAAAAGAGGAAGGAAAGTAGATAAGGATGACTAGAATTGTGAAAGAATTAAGGCAAAGTGCCTTAGAATTGTCAATAATAAAACACCCCCCTCCACACACACCCCATATTTTCAACTTCCTAATTAAATACACACCTTTTCTCTGGGGGAGTACAGATTATCTTTCACAAAAGTTTAAACCTCTCTGTTTTGAATCAAATTCTAGCTGGTTGATAAAAATAGTATCAAGCACGATACCTGGAGCTTTAAGAGTTGCTGGGTTGTATTTCTAGGTATCTTTTGAAGCATATTGTGGCAAAGCTCAAGAACCATCCAGTAAGAAAGGGTTGCAATGCACAGTGATTGTTTGTGTAAGGGAGGAGAGGGGAATCTTCCAGTAGTGGAGCCCTGAATGTACTTGTTTTTCAGCTCTAATTTTTGGGAAATTAGTTAAGTAGTTGTGAGACAAACAGACAGACTTGACTTGCTGGAGCCTTAACTGCGTAGTGCTCCTACCCTTTTGGTTTCTGGTTTGGATATGGACTTAGAACATGGTTCATGTGTAGTCATTGTCCTGTCTCCAATCTCCGATGCTTCCAGAAGCATGGGGACAGCACCTGCCATGTACAGTGTGAGGACCATGAACAATGGTAATGGTTTTATGTATTTGGTATGGGGTTTCACTATGCAGCTTGGACTCACAGTGGTCCTTCTGTCTCCACCTCCTCAGCACTGGGATTATAGGTGTGTGCCACCACAACCCGAATTGGTCGCCAGCTCAGCACGCCCTCGGGGTGTGGGCGGGACAGGGCCTGTGTAGTGTGTGATACCAGGATTGAACCCTGGTCCCTGAGCTTGTCTAAGCAGGCGCTTAGTCCACTGAGCTATCTCACCAGCCCTTCAACTGTGAAGTTTATGAAAGCCAAGCACAGATCAAATATTTCCAGTGAAAATTTAGTCTCTAGAAATGAGATATGATCAGAATATATGATGAATTTTAAATTTTAAAAAGTGGGTACAGTAAAAGACATGCTGCCATTCATGTTCTTCAAAATACTTGATTTGAACACAATGTACCCCATCCTTTTGGCCACCGCTTCCATTAGTTCTGGAAATTCTCTCGGACATCTTAATTGTGCTGTGTTGCCTGCCTCAGTGTTCTGAATCAGCCTAAAACATTTACTCTTCACAATCATTTTGACTTTGGGGAAGGGCCGGAAGTCACCCATCGCCAGGGCCAGTGAATGCAGAGATGGATGCTCTGTAATGTTTCTATGAGCCTGGTTTCCCTTGGGTGCCACTCGGCAGCAGCATTCAGTGTATTTCTGATCACAACTTGTAAGGCTTTCTAGGGAAAGCTGGTAAACTACAAAAAGCTTGGGAGTCATTTTCCCTGTTCTATTAACATGATGTTTTATGTGGATGCATTTAGGATGATTAAGGGTTGGAAAATAGGTCTTAGTAAGAACAGGTTAACTGAGAACACATCTTGATCTGTGTTAAGCAGAATGATTTTCAGGTACATAACCACCAGTTCTCCCAGGAACAAAGAACTGCAGCAGTGCTTTGTCATTTGTGTCTGTTTGATCCTTTCACCTTTTCCCCAGGCAGAGATCTCAGTGACGGGTCAGCGTGGATTTCATTTGCTGGTGGTAAGGACTATAAAGTAACCCAACCAGAGGGGAATTTCATTGCATTGGAAACATTAGTCCTCTCAACTCTACTGGCTCCAAGTGACGTTTCTTAGTCCCTCCTTCAATGTTTTTGCTGAACTTCTGAGCTCTTCCCCTCTGTTGATTCTAGCAGTGGGAGCTACATGTCAGGACTGTTGGGGCAGCCCCTGCTGAGGCCTAACTTGTGTGCAGTGGCTTGCTGTCACAGCGTGCCTTGCAGATTGCTTTGTTAAGGTGTGAAGAGAATTACAGCCCATTCTAGTAATTTCAGTACCTGAGTGAGAATTTCAGATGTCAAAGCTGTGCTCATGCCATGATTCTCTCAGTTTGAGAGCTTCATGTTGCCTCAGGAAATAGGCAGTAGGGCTGGCGAGATAGCTCAGTGAACTAAGCACCTGCTTAGGCAAGCGCAGGGGCCTGGCACCACATGCCACGCTGGACCCGCCCCCGGACATGCTGAGCCAGCCACAGAGTCTCTGGGTGTGATGGTGCATACCTGTAATCCCAGCGCTGGGGAGGCTGAAAACAGGAGGATCACAAGTCCAAGCTGTGTAGTGAGACCCTATATGAAATACATAAAAAAGAAATAAGAGGTAAAATACTAATGTAGTGCTGAGATGCTCAGAAACTGTTGAAGGTTTTGTTTACAGGAAGCACTTAATTTCTGGTGGCTTTTTATCTTGATAAGATTTTCATTTAAAAATGGGTTAGTAAGTCAGCCACCACCTCCCCCCTCCCCCAGGATTGAATCCAGGAACAACTGAGCTATATCTCCATCTCTTTATTTTGAGACAAAGCCTCACAAAGTTGCCCAGGCTAGCCTGGAACTTGGTAGTCTCTTGCCTCAGCCTCCTGAGGAGCTGGGAATGGGATTGTGTGCCACCATCCCCAGTCCGTCTAGGTTCTTGAGTAATCTACGCTTACCTGGTATACAGCGTTTCCTCAGGAGGACTGCAGATCTTACACGTGGCATGGGTGAAAGTTGTGCTGTGGAGAAAGAGGCAGCACTGGAGTTGGGCACGTTCGCTTCATCTCGAGTTAGTGATGAGGCTCATTGGGTGATCTTGTGAACCCTTCAACCTCAGTTTTTGTATCTGTCAAGTCGATTTTGTGCTAGTTCTGGTGTGTTAGGAGGGTGTGAAGACACATCACAGAAGGATTTTCACCTTGGTTAAGAGCCCTAGCAGGTCCACACTTCCTGGTAGCAGCGTAGGGTTCCAGGATTTTATGGTGAAGTTAGCTGCTTGGAGGTAAAGGCATCTCTCGGGTTGTAACCCCTTGGTAGTGCAATGTGCAAAACTTGGAGAGCTTAGCCAGGTTACTTCCAGGGAAAAAGTGTATCCCAAAGTAATTGTTGATTTTTGTTGTTGTTGCAGCCCTGAGGGTTATGCTCATTCAACCAGGTAACAGTAGCTTCCTAGTCTTCAGGCTACTCGCTGTGGGGCCATTCTGGAGCAGGAAAAGGGTATGTGGGGCCTGAGCCGACAGACACAGACATGCTGCCTCTAGAAGTGAGAAGAAAGGGGCGTGGACTTTCTTGTCCCCTTGCTCCTGCTCTGTCAACCTAGCCCTGCCCCAGCCACACACCTCTAGTGGAGCAGGTGCCCAGGGAGAGCTCTGTGCAGAGCTCCTGAAAGGGCAGGGGAGCAGCCTTCCTGGGGTGTGCACGGAGAACTGCAGAGATCTCAGGCAGTCGCCTGTGGGTGACGGTGTAGGTCAGAAAGGCACTCCCCAACTCTTCGTTACCTAGGTAATCTCCATATTATGGTTAGAGGTAGGACGATGGCAGTTTACTCAGGAGAGTAGGACAGTTAGCAGATGGTCTAAAATCTGTCGGAACGACAGTCCTTTACTATATGTCTTGATTTAGTCTGTTTATGTCTCAGTTTAAGGCAGTGATTTCTCACCCTCAGCTCTGAATATTACAGTGACCAAGAAAGGTTACTGATGCCTGACTCCTGTCCCCATGTACTCTTGATTTATTTGAGTACTAGAATTTCTTTGACTTTCTCTGGAAAATTCTGACTTGCAGCCACGATTTGGAGTCCCTGATTTAAAGTGTGTTTCCTAAACTCTTTTAACTAACCCTGAGTCCCTGAGGCATGTAGAAATTCAGGCATAGTTCTCGTATGCCGCTGAGCACGAAGTCTAGTGAAGACATGGACTCTCAGGTGAGATAAAGTACTAGTTGTAACAACAAGGCTGTAAAAACATAGCGTGCGAGTTTACTTTTTTTTTTTTTGCAGTACTGGGAATTAAACTCGGGACCGTGTGCTTGCCAGACAAGCACTTATGCTGCTGAGCTATCTCTCTGGCCCCTTCCCTGTTATGTCAAGCCACTTAATTTCTTTCTTACTTTCTTTTTTCTTCTATATTTTAGGGAAGGGTCTACAGGGTGTTCAGGGTCTCATTACTAGATTGGATTTATAGTAGCTTCCCTGTTTACAGCCCAATTCCAAGTGCTGGGATTATAAGCAGGTGCTACCACACCCAGACTGAATTGCTGTCTCAGTGAGCCCCAGGGGCATGGCCAGCAAGGCCACTTAATTTCTGTTAATCAAGGTCAACATCATGCCACCCCCCATCATTCTCTCTCCTATATTTGATTCTCATTCTGTAGTTCATGTTTTAGAATGGTGTTAATTCCAATAGCATTTTTGAACTACTGTTCACCTTCCCGGCAAAACCAGCTATGGTAGTTACTTGTGGAGAAACAAAATTGCTAGGGCTTTCCGACTGTGACCACAGACAGGGAAAGGGAGGTTGCCTTTTCTGATGAGGAGTCTTAGGTGTAAGAATCAAAAATATTAAATGTTTTTGATGGGTATAGTTAAAGACTTACTGAGATAGTTGCTACTTCTGGTTTTTTCTTTAATTAATTAATTACTTTGTTACAGGGTCTCTCTACATAGCTCAGATTCATAATGATCCTCCTGTCTCAGCCTCCCCCATGCTGGGATTACAGGTGTGTGCCACCAGGCCCGGTTTCAGTGACCAGCATGGAATGTGAATCCTGGGATCGAACTCAGGTCCATGCACTTGCCAGGCAGGTGCCTAGATTGCCCAGCTATCTCCTCAGCCTGGATTTTTTTTTTTTTTTTCCTAGAAGTGGAAACACAGGCATTCAGCATTCCTGATAATATGTCAGGTTGTTTATATGCTACTTATAGGGTTGTAGGGCCTGAGAGGGGGAAGGATATTTTCTGCCTTCATTTCTCATTCAGTCATGTAAGGAGGTTACTGTTAATATTCAGTCTTATTTTCAATCATTAAATTACTTTATCCTTTTACATCAAGACAGGTTTATTCATTTATTAAGGTACTGGGGATTAAACCCAGGACCTTTGCACTGAGTTACATTTCCCAACCTCTCCCTCCACCATTTTTATTCAGGGTTCTGCTAAGTAGCCCAGGCTGGGCTCAAACTTGTGATCCTCCTGCCTAAGCATCCCACAGGGCTGGGATTACAGGCATGCATCACCATGCCTGGCAAGATAGATTTAATTCTTAACGCATACCTTAAAAGTAGTGCTCTCTCTAGCTACAGCCATTGACCATACTGTTTAAATGAAATAAGTCAGACCCGCATCTACAAACATCATATTGTCTCCTTAGTATGAGAACCTGAAAGAGAAAATAAAATCTGAAGGTGCAATAGATACTGAGGACAGGGAATGAGCCCATTCAAAAGGGAGGGATTACTGAATTGAGAAGGATAGCAGAGGGAGTAGGAGAAAGAAATATATTTATGTATGTAAGCAGGATGGTTTGGACAACTGTACTGTTGGTTTCTGCAGGTCTATGGAAAGCAGTAGGTAATGTTTAATTTGTTTTGTCTCCTTTTCCAATTGTTTGTCCTTTTTCTCTTCTTAGTTTTTTATGTATTTCTTTTTTTCTTCTAATTTTGCATGCATATATTTGGTAACATGAACAACTAGTTGGAACACAACACTGTGCCTTACAACAAATACTGTGAAATTCATAATATTTTGTTCAGTGAAATTCTGTATCACTTGTAATCTTTCAGTTTTAATACTGTTTTGTACTGTTTTAAAAAAGAAAAACATTTTTTAAAAAGTCACGTGTCGTGAGGCCAGGTGTGGTGGTACACCCCTGTAATCCCAGTGCTTGGGAGGCTGAGGCAGGTATGTTGTTGAGTTTGAGACCAGCCTGGGCTACAAAGTGAGCTTAAGGCTAGCCTGAACTTTTTTTCCATTAAAGAAATGAGACCCTGTCCCCAAAAGACAAAAATAATAACAATAATCAGTAATAAAAGTAATGGTTTCTGTGGAACTTCTCTTAATTATAATTATGCCTTGCCTTTATAGAGATTTTTGACTTAACAGTTAAAATACTGTAGAAGAGAATGAACATTGAAGAATTGACCTTATTTATTTTTGAGATACCATGATGTGACAGTAAAAGTTGGGCCAGTGATCCCAGTTTCTCAGGCAGCAACTCTGAGATACCAACTCGTTTCTTTTACACAGCTTTTTTAAGTACGATATTGCTTGGTTTGATTGAATATTATTTTGGTGGTAAACATTTTCTAGAGGATATATCTTTCCCAGATTTAATTTATGCTTGTTCCTTTAGATATAGTTTACAGGGCTTTCCCTAGTTATATTGGTTTTTTTTTTTTTGAACCAGGAATTGAACTCAGGTCCTTGCGCTTGCCAGAGAAGTGCTATATTGGTTTTTCAGACTAAAGTAATACAGGAATTATCTGATCTTGTAGG
>NDGM011117020.1:0-10630 GCA_002564305.1 Octomys mimax
CTACTAGATCAGACTCATAGTGATCTGCCTGCTTACAGCCTCCCAAGAGCTGGGATTACAGGTAAGCACCACCATGCCCAGTCCCAATTGCCATTTCAGCACACCCCGTGGGTGGGGCCGGCACAGCAGACCTGGGGATCGAACTGCCAGCCCCTGGGCCTGCTTGCAGGTGCTTTAATCCACTGAGCTACTTGGCCGGCCCCTCATTGCTGTTTACAAAAAATGGTAGGACATAAATAAACCCAAACATATCAACCAAATGAAAGTTATTTTTATTACATCATACTGCCTTTCCTGCTTTCTGTTAGGGTAATAACCAAGGTTGAAACAACCCTTCCAATTTCTAGGTATCATTCACTCAGTTGTTTTCCTAAACAGAAACAGTTGAGCAAACACTGGTGAATCAGACAGCATGGGTTTGCATGTGACTCTACTGACTGAGAAAGACTTTGAAGCACTGACAGTATTAATACTATCAAGTATCTCGCAAAATCTAGCATCCTAAAGGCTGCCCAGATAGCTTAGGGGACTAAAGCTTATGCCTCGTCATAGCACAGCATCAGGCATGCCAGGCCAGTCCCACCCCCGGGGCGTGCTGAGACCATAATTGAGTCTGAGTGTGGTGGTGCGTTCCTGTAATCCCAGCGCTTGGGAAGCTGAACACAGGAAAATCACTACAAGTCTGATCTATGGAGTGAGACTCTGTAGACCCTGTATACACTATACTAAATACAAAAAAAAAAAAAATCTAGCATTGTAGCTAGCTAAATGAAATGAGAGATTTTTATTATTTAGTAATTTAGCAAATATGTACTGGGTACCTAATTTGTGCTAGATACCAATTTTATAGTTACAAATAAAATATACATGTAGCCCCCCTTCATTGAGCTTAGAGCCTAGTAAAAATAGAAAGTAAAAAAATGAAGAAAATTTAATTATAGATATAATAAATGCTGTTAAAATGTTCATGTGAAAAAACTGTCTTTAGATTGAGTAGCTAAGGAAAGCAATGCACATTTATGCTGATTTGTGAAAGATGGAAAGGAGCCAGCCATGAGAAAAGAAAGGGGATGAACAGGCAAGCAGCAGAAAGGGTAGCTACCAAGACCTTCTGGGGAAAGACCATAGCTCCTCCTGACAAGTGAAGTCAGGGTGCTTACTTCTTCAACTCTATGGCAGAGAGGAAAGCGATGACATTGGAGAGATAACAAAACAGCCTGCCATGTTTTTTCAAGGTATATAGAACCTTTTTCAGTACAATGGGAACTATAATGATGTAATCAGAGAAATGCATGACATGGTTTCTCACCCACTATTGGTCCCAGAGGTGGGAGAAAATAACAACTTGAATAAAACATAGTCTAGCCAATGCCCAGAGTTCAGTTGAGTTTAGCAGTAGCACAGCGGTGTATTCTGAGTGGACTGGAAATATATACAGTGAATGGTGTACCACACATGTAATTACAAAAGAGCATGGCATACAGGGAATCGACTGTTCACTCTCACTCCATCAGTAAGAACATCACAGTGAGACCCACTTGGGATTTCCAGAGCCATTAGGAAGCATATAATCAATAAATCTCTAGGCCAAAAGCTCATCTCTATTTTTAGTGGTATTTTTGCCAGAAAAAATTTTTTGCCAGTGTTGGGAGGGAAACAAGCTACACAAGCCACACAAGCTACACAAGTCTAATAACTAAGACAGTAGTTTTTTGTTAAAGATCATCTTCTAAAGGGCCAGGGAGATAGCTCATCAGACTAAGTGTCTGCTTAGGCAAGTGCAGGGACAGGGTTCAATCCCTGGCACCACATGCTGCACCGGCTTTCCCCCTAGGTGCACTGAGCCAGCCACCGAATCCAGGTGTGGTGGCACAAGCCTATAATCCCAGCACTGGGGAGGCTGAGACAGGGGGATCACTACATGTCCGAGCTGCATAGTGAGACCCTGTACCAAATACATGTTTTAAAAAAGATCAGCCTATAGACAGCATAAAACTTTCATTTCTACTGGTTGAGAAAATACATGAAACAAATTTGAGAATTATAGGATTTGCGTAAAATAAATGCTCTCTTATTATAGGCAGAGGAAGACAGTGAGGAGATGTAACTTCCCAAGGAGTCCAAATAGAAACACTTTGTGCAGGAATCAGCTGCACAAAGCAAAATATGATGCAATAGATGAGATACTGCTGCTGGTCCTCAAGGTTGAAGCTGGCAGAACTGTGACAGAAAGCTGTCATGTTTGCTGGTTGTTTTCAAAGCAAGCAAAATTTCTGACTTTATTTTCAGTCGCATTAACTGTCATACCTCTCTGGGAAGATAAAATAACACATTTATTCTCCATTTATTCTCTAAAGTATATTCTCAAAATATACTTCAGACTCCAGACTAGATTGAAAATGTCTTCGCTTAATGACTGAAAAAATACTAAAGAATAAAGTGAAAATATTTTAACTTCTGGTTCTGTGGTTGACTCAGGACCTTGTGCTTGCCAAGCAAGTACTTATTCTACTGAGCTATCTCCCTGGCCTGCGTAGTTGACTTTTAAAAAGAGAGTCATTATTTATCCATATGAAAATTTGTTCAGCCACTTTTTTATTCAATAACTGAATTTATCAGGCTACAACCATCTTGCATGAAATATAGAGGCTAATATGCCTTGATACAAATAAGCAAAGCACTGAGAATTTATTTCTCAGTAAAAGACATTGATGGGATAAATATCTGTCCATGTACAAGTCCAGAATGTAAGGCACAAGAGGTTTATCCCCTGAGTCTTTATATATTAGTAGTGCTATCTGGGCCTTATTTCATAGAGATATATAAAATGCTTATTGACTTGAGTTTCTATGAAAATTACAAGGCATTGACAATATTCTATACTTGTTTGTCAATTTATAAGTATTAATTTTGATGAGCTTCTTCTTGTTTAATAGATTTGATTTTTTGTTCTTTTGAATATTTTCTGTCATTTCAATTATTTATAAGCTTTGAATTAGAGTTAGTGGGTCAATTGTGCTGTATTGTGCAGCCCTTCTACTGTCCTTGAGGACCTACTCACCACAAGACAAGAAAAAGAAAGCAATGTCATGAAGACTTGAAAGGAAGAGGTAAAACTACCTTTGTTTATAGATAACATCATTATGAATGTAAAAATTCCTAGAAATGTTGAGGGTGTAGCTCAACAGTAGTGTGCTTGCTGAGCATGTCCAGTACCTAGGGTTCCAGCTCCTGGCTCCGACACTGTGAAAAAGGGTGAGGGGGAAAAAGTTTAAAAATCTAACAGAATATATAAGTGAATTTAACAACGTCATAGGACTAAAGAGGATGTATATAAGTGAATTATATTTGTGTATACTACCAATAAACAATTTTTTACTGTTACAATAACTTTATCTTGAATTTTACAGAAGTCTGTGAATGATTTTTAAAAAGTACCTCCTTAGCCCATCATGTTTCTCTGACAGCTGTTAAAGTAGGCAATAAGTGTGTCAACAGTTTGAGCATCAGCGAGGATTTCAGATCAACCAACCACTCACCAAAGAACTTGACAGCTTTTTTATCTTGTTTTTAATACAATGATAAATCCACTCTGATGGTAACCCTGTCCAGCCAATTTCTCAGAACATGCTTTGCAAAATTCAGTGGTGATTAACAAATTAGTAAGCTTTGGCATGGAGCTGTGCCTGCTTGCCTATGACAGCCTGGAAGCCAGTTTTGATACTGGCAACAGGGTATTAAGAATGACAAGTTTCACACTGTGAGAAATAGAGCCAGGAGTCCTTCTGCATCCGGTGATTAGCACGTGTGACAAGTGACATATTCCTTGATATATCTTCTTAAGACATTTTCTATCTGTTTCTATTGGAATCTTCCTTGATTACAAGTTGGTTATTGCCATCTACAGAACCAGTTATAATTCTGTCAATAGAATTATAAACAATTGAAGTAAACAATAACATCAAAAAGCATAAAATGGTTGAGGACAATTTTAATGAGATATATCTAATTACAAGTGAAAATGACTAACACTGCTGAGAGAAATTAAAGAATGTCTAAAGAAAGTGATAGGTGAACACTCAGGGATGAAAAGATTGAATATTGCTGAGATAATTCTGCCAAATTGATCTGTAGACTCAAAGAAAGTAAGTTCTAGCATTTAAAAATACAAGCATTGGACTGGGGAGATGGCTCAGCGGAATAAGTGCTTCCCTGTCAAGCGCAAGGGCCTGAGTTCAATCCCTGGTTCAACCAAAATAAATAAATAAATAAATAAATAAATAAATAAATAAAAATACAAGCATTTCTAAAATGTACATTAAAATGCAAAGTACTTAAAATAGCAAAACAAGCAAAAACAACAAAACATGATTTTTGAAAAGAACATGGCAGTTTTTAATATATAATTTCAAGACCATTATGAAACTAAAATGACCAAGACATTCTGTTAGAGGCATAAATTGATGTGTCAGAATAAAAGATCAAAAAATAAATTTTCACTTGAAGTGTCAATTATTTCAACTAAAGTGTTAAGATGATTCAACAAAGAAAGGTACTGAATCAAATACATAGACTGAACACTGAATCTCACCTTTACTTCACATAATATATAAAAAGGAAAAATACTTGTGGGTTTGTTTTCCTACACCACAAGAATAAACATAAAGTAAGTTCATTGCATTGATACTACTAGTTTCTCTTAGTTCACTGAAAAACAGTTTTGTGCTATTATCTGTTTCTTTGTAAGAGAGAATTTTTTTGCTTCTGAATAACTATTTTAAAGACAATGATATGCACACGTTATTAACTATTGTGGCACACACTTGTAGTCTCAGCACTCAACAGGCTGAGGCAGGAGAATCACTGCAAATTCAAGGCTAGTCTGGAGTACATAGTGAGGGTTGGTTGGTTGGTTGGTTTGTTGATTTTGCTTTTCTGTTTTGCTTTTTTTGTTTTGTTTTGTTTTTGGCAGAAATGGAGATTGAACTCAGGCCCTTGAGCTTGACAGGCAAGTGTTTATTCTACTGAGCTATCTCCCAGCCCCTAAATAGTGAGTTTAAGAACAGCCTGAACTACATAGCCAGACCCTGTGTCAGAAAGAGACAAAGTTTATACTTTTTCTTTCCAAATTATACTATTGAGAATGAAATTGCAAAGCATGGAAGGAGAAAAATATGGACAAAACACATACTCAACAAAGGTCTGTATCCAGACTCCATGTCCTAAAAAAAAAAAAAGTAAAAAGAAAACATAATAATAATAAATAAATAAAATATTTGAACAAAAACATCACAAAACAAGATTTATGGTGGAATAATAAACCAATAAGCTCAATCTTATCCCACATTAGGAAAATGCAAATTGAAACCACATGCTCACTAGAATGCCTAAAATTAAAAACAAATTATTAAATGTAAAACTCTCATAATTCTGATGAGAGTGTAAAATCATACAATCACTTTGAAAAAAGTCCTGTAAGGGCTGGCCAGACAGCTCAGTGGACTAAAGTACCTGCTCAGGCAGAGCACAGCAGAGGAGTTCCATCCCCAGCCTGCAGTGCTGGCCCCTACTCCCAGGGGCACACTGAGATGGCAACTGAGACGGGGATGGTGGTGTGTGCCATAATCCCAGTGCTTGGGAGGCTGAAAACAGGAGGATCACTACAAGTGGAATCTGTGTAGTGAGACCCTGTAGACCCTATACTAAATACATAAATTTTTTTTGAAAAAAGTCTTGTAGGTTTTTACAAGTTGAGCATGCAATAAGCACTTCCCTGGCAAGCACAAGGGCCTGAGTTCAATCCCCAGTTCTGGAAAGAAAAAGAAAAAAAGCATGCATTATTATGTAATCCAATTCTCTCCCTCAGTTTTTTGCCTGAGTCATAAAAGTGTATATCCAGCCAGGGGTGATGGTACACATCTATAATTCCAACACTTGGGAGGCTGAGGCAGAAGGATCATTGAGAGTTTGAAACCAACCTGGGCTACAAAGTGAGTTCAAGGCCAGCCTGAACTGTGTAATGAAACCCTATCTCAAAAAAAGATTTTAAAAAAAGCATGTCCAAAATGATGTGCATATAAATATTTATAACCACTTTGTACATAATTGTCAAAAACTGAAAACATATAAATGCCTACTACTACTATATCCATATAATGAAATGTTCCTCAATAAGAAAAAACGAGCTACCAATATCCACAAATTCATGGAGTATTCCTCAGGAACAGCAAAAGGGGGAAAAAACAGGTATAAAGAAGTACATACATTATGACTCAACATATATGAAACTCTAGAAAACACCTACACTGACAAAAGAGAGATCTTTGAATCCTTGCATGGAAATGGAGGGCTTAACTGGGAGGAGACTGAAGCAGAATTCCTGTTGGTGGTCAAAAGGCTCTGGATCCTGATTAGCAAAATGGCTACATATGTAGGCATGGGTGGACCTTTGCCAAAACTTATTAAAAACATACAATTAAAAAGGGGTGGGAGCTGGGGAATGACTCAGTGGAATAAGCACTTCCCTGGTAAGCACGAGGGCCTGAGTTCAATCCCTGGTTCCACAAAAAAAAGGGGGGGTTATAAATAAAGGAGCATCCTATGTAACATAAATTTCACTTTAATACATTTATTCTTTAAAGTTCTTTACATGATAGACTACTCGTCTAGCATGTGCAAGGCCCTGGGTTTGATCCTCAGCTAAATAAATAAAAAATAAATAAATAAATAACCTTGATTTCATCAAAATAAGTTACATGAAAATATTTTGAAAAATACACCTGGACACAATAGAAGAATCCTATTCAAAGCTAACAGAGTATAACTACAGTATATAAAAAGGTATGATAAATAGCTTCCCAAAGGCAATAATCTATGGAACAGTATTAAATCAAGAGACCAGGTGCTCACACATGCACCTGTTCACAAATCTGAAACTACACTGAGTTCCCCAAATTATACTCCTTTACTAGGAGAACCAGAAGCCTTCTTTAAACATTTCTGGGCCTTTTTTCCTTTATACATTCCACTAAGATCTTTTCTTTTACTTAAATAATAGTAAGTTTCTCTCTAACACAGAAGTCTTCCCTGCCCCTTGCCACTTCACCTAATGAGTTTTACACCTTAGCTTTGCCTCCTTATGGAGGTCATGGCCACAATCATGTTTCATTCTAATGCCCCTCATATGTGTGATTTTATGAAAGAAATTTGTCTCTGCCTGAGATGCTTCATGGCACTTTTTACTTCCTCATTCCTCAAGGTATAGATGAGAGGATTCAGCAAAGGGGTGACCACTGTGTAGAAGACAGACACCACCTTGTCAATGGAGAGGCTGGTGTCTGGGCGCGTGTAGATGAAGATACATGGTCCAAAGAACAGGGCAACCACCATGAAGTGGGCTGAGCAGGTAGACAGGGCTTTCCTGCGCCCTTCAGCTGACTGCTTACGAAGAGAAACCAGGATGACCGTGTAGGACACAACCAAGGCCAGGAAGCAGGTAAGGGAGATGGTTCCACTATTGGACACAATCAGCATCCCTGTGAGGTATGTATCAGTGCAGGCCAGCTTGATGACAGGAGGCACATCACAGAAGTAGCTGTCAATAACGTTGGGGCCACAGTAGGGCAGACGAATGGTCAGGAAAGTCTGCACTAAGGAGTGAACAGTGCCCCCGAGCCAGAGAGCAAACACAAGCTGCACGCAGACTCTCATTTTCATCACACTGGGATAGTGTAATGGAGTGCAGATGGCTACATAACGATCATATGCCATCACAGTCAACAGAAAGATCTCAGCACAGGCAAAAAGATGAAGGAAGAACAGCTGGGCAATGCAGTTGTTAAAGGATATGGTCTTCCTCTCTAAAAGCAAACCTTCCAGCATCTTGGGTACAGTGACCGATGAGTGGCAAATGTCAATAAAAGACAGATTGCTCAGGAAGAAGTACATGGGAGTGTGGAGGCGCGCAGTAAGCTGTATGGTAACAATGATGAGAAGGTTCCCCAAAAGTGTGAGCATGTAAGTGGCTGAGAACACCATGAAAAATAGCTTCTCCAGCACCCAGTTTTCAGTGAGTCCCAAGAAGACAAACTCAGTTACTCTTGTTTGGTTGCGAGCGTCCATCTAATATGCTCTCCAAAGAACCTTGGAGGGAAATAAAAGTCAACTTATCTATAATGATACATGAATTAAATTAACAAAAGTGACTTTGTATTTCTATCTGAAATACTTACTATAAAAGCTTAAAAAATATAAGGCCAACTTAGCTACAATGGTCACAGTACATCACAATATATCTAGAGCCAGGCCAAGTGCTTCTTGTACACCATCCAGGTTTTTTTTAGTAGTAGTAGTAGGGATCAAACTTGAGACCTTGAACTTGCCAAGTAGGCACTTATGCTGCTGAGCTATGTCCCTGGCCACCATCCAATTTCATTGAGCCATACAATGCAATGGGCATAACTGCTCTAATCTTGCAGGTGAGATCAGTGAGCCTTGACAAGAATAAATGAACTGCTCACAACACTTGCCCCTTTGTTACTTGGCTCCTTTCAGTTTGGACTGATCCACTGATAGCATCAAATATTTCAAAAATTCCCAACTAAATTTTTCAATAAGAAATTAAATTCCCAACTTAATATATTGCTATCAAATTAAATGTACACTCAAAACCTACAATAGTCTGGTATGCTCTTGTTTTTTCTCCATGTGCAGCCCTTTTATTTTCTTTGATCTCTCCAGTCACACAATTCACCACACTCCAGGCATGCTGCCTCCACCTACCTATCTGGCAAAATAATAGATAAGTATCTTTATTAGCTAGATTCCTTCATCTTAGGAAACTCGTCCCTTAAACAAATGTGTTCTCCTCACTTCATCACTGGAAATTAAAATACTATTCATCTTTCACTTTACACTTGACTATCTCAAAGAGCACTGTCTTCAAGAAAACTTTGCTGAGGCTACCAAAACTTACCTCTTTCCTTCCATATTTCTTCTGTGACACTTAACTATAAAATACGAAGTTTATTTTTAATTCCTTATCAAATTAAAATTGTCTTTAAAGGTAATGACTACACATGACTCATCTCTTACGGTACTTAGCAGGTGGCTCACAGAGTAAGTGAGCAACACATGATCTTATTGGAATCCAAACTACATTTTTAGGTAGCCTAAAAAAAGAATGTAACCTTTCCTTAACAAAATAGCTAATAAGTTTGGTTGCTTTAATTCTCTCATATGACTTGTTCCCTAGGAGATATTACTGAACAAATACTAAAGTTATATGGCCCCTAATTTTCTAGACTAATTGGTTGACCAAATACTGAAACAGTTCAGAAAATATCACGAACAAAAAAAAAAATGTATCTTGATCAAACTGTTTCATTTGTAGAATCCAATGAAGCATCCAAACTATGGAAAAACTTAAACAAGAAAACATTAATTATGATATTATTTTAAACAACCTCACAGTCACAGGTTTCATTTGTATCTGGAAGCTTGAATGAATGTAGAGGACTTGGCTACAATTGTTTGCAGGTATCAGGCTAGATGGTAACAAAAACTTAACAATGAAAAGTGTTGGAATATAGTACATAAATAAGATTTAAAAATTGTTCTAGGGGCCGGGGAGATGGCTCAGTAGAGTAAGTGCTTCCCTGAGTTCAATCCTTAGTTCCACCCAAATAAATAAATAAATAAATAAAAATCATTCTCAACAATTTGAAATATATGTAGTGTTATATGAATTATGGGAAGACAAATAGCTGGCTAGAAGAAATTTATCATAATACATATGACCAAAAAAGGAGAATAGTTCTTTATTCAAAGGTCTCTTAAATTTGAAGGGAAAAAACAAATGACTCCACTCAAAATGGCAAAGAATATAAACAGGCAAATTGTAGGAAAAGAAATCTAAATGGGAAATAAGTACTTCAATAGTAAACGAAAAAGTGAATCAAATACATTTCATCTTCCATCACATTCACAAAAGTATAGAAAACTGAGTACTTCTTGTTTGCTTTTCATTTTGAGAGAGTCTCACTCTAGCACAGACTGGCCTCAAACTCAGGGTCCTCCTGCCTCAGCCTCCCAAGTACACCATCATGCCTAGCTTAACTTTTTAGAAAATAATCTGTCAGTACCAAAAAATTTAAATGTTTATACTTCTAAATCAAGAATCCTCACTTCTAGGACTATATTCCATAGAAATAAAGGAACAAGTAACTAAGAATCCATTTTTATTGAAGTAAAACAAGATGGGGCCCATCAATAGAGGAAAAAAATAAACTAAATTAGTCAAAACTTAATATAGCCACAATATAGATACTATGTAACCATCAAGAAAAATGAGTTGGATCCATATTTACCTACAGTGGTGCTTCTCAATATGGCTACACAGTAGAGCCACCTAGGGAAATTTTATAAATTTTGATGTCCAGAGCTCATTCCAAACAATTAGTTCAAAATCCCTAGAAACTGAACCCATCAGTACTGTTAAAGCTACCCAGTAATTATAAGGTTCAGTCATGATAAACTACTAACTTCAAGGAAAGTCAATAGTACATTGTTGGGGCTGGGGAGATGGCTCAGTGGAATAAGCGCTTCTCTGGCAAGTGCAAGGGCCTGAGTT
>NDGM011117037.1:0-21053 GCA_002564305.1 Octomys mimax
CAGAAGCTGCCCCAAGACTGCATGAGGCTTTGGGGGGACACCTATACACAAACCATAACATTAGGGGAAAACACGTTCCTAGAATGTAGGTTTCCAAGAAGAGATGCCGGTTTCTGCTCCATTCTTTGCGTTTCAATGTGTGAATTCTGAATGGAGAACAGCCAGCTCAGCTCCTGATTCTTTTTGAAGAAGACACTAATATGCCTATTCCTGCATACAAGGAAACACAGCACACTGACTAAAACTTCACTTTGGGAAATGAAGTAATTTACAAAGCATCACTGTGCAAATAGTGACAAATCATTCAGTTGGCTCAGAAAAATCGTGTGTCAAGTTGATAACTTTCCAGCACGTACTGCAGAGGAACTAGAGAAGGATATTTTCTTTCCCATTCATTCCTAAGGGAACTGAGGGGAAAACATGTTCCCAGGATGCAGGTTTCCAAGAAGAGCTGCTGGTTTCTGCTCCATTCTTTGTGTTTCAATCTGTGAATTCTGAATGGAGAACAGCCAGCTAAGCTCCAGCTTCTTTCGAAGAAGGCCACTCATATGCCTATTCCTGCATGCAGCAAAACACATGACTCTACCTAAAATTTCACTTTGGGTAATGAAGTAATTCACAAAACCCCAGTGTGACAAGAGTGAAAACTCATTCAGATTTCTAAATGAAAGCATGCTTGAAGTTGGTGACTTTCCACCTCATTCTGCAGAGGTGGAAAGTCACAAGAATGATTTCACTAACATTCATTCCTATGGGTTCTGAGGGAAAAACACATTCTAAGCACCTAGGTTTCCAAGCAGACCTGCTGGGCTTTGGTCCATGTTTTGTGTTTCTAAGTGTGAGTTCTGAATAGAGAACAGCCAGCTAATCTGCAGCTTCTTTCCGAATCCCCTCACGCATATACCTATTCCCCCATACATCAAAACACAGCACTCTGGTGAAAACTTCACCTTGGGAACAGAAGTAATTCACAAAACTCAACCCTGCAAATTTTATACTCATTCAGTTTGCTAAGGGAAGGCATATGTGAAGCTGATAACTTTCCAGCTCTAACTGCAGAGGAACTAAACAAGGATGTTTTCTCTCCCATTCATTCCTATGTGAACTGAGGGTAAACTTGTTTTAATTATCTAGGATTCCAATAATAACTGCTTGTTTCTGATCCATGATTTGTGTTTCTATGTGTGAGTTCTGAGTGGAGAACAGCCAGCTAACCTCCAGCTTCTTTAGGAAATAGGACAAATATAAGCCTATTCCTGCTTAGAGTGAAACACATCACTCTGGCTAAAATATCACTTTGGAAAATAAAGTAATTCACAAAGCCCCACACTGCCAAGAGTGCCAACTCATTCAGATTGCTAAAAGAAAGCATGCATGAAGTTGGTAACTTTCCAGCTCATACTGCAGAGGAACTTATACAAGAATGAATTCTCTCTCATTCATAACTTGTGATCTGAGAGGAAAACAACTTCTAAGCACCTAGGTTTCCAAGCAGGGCTGTTGGTTTCTGGTCCATGCTTTGTGTTTCTAACTGTGAGTTCTGAATGGAACACAGCCAGCTAAGGTCCAGCTTCTTTGGGAAGCGGGGCAATCATATGCCTGTTCCTGCATACAGTGAAGCACAGCACGCTGACTATAATGTCACTTTGAGAATTGAAGTAATTCAAAAAGCCCCACCTTGCCAAGGCAATGCATTCATTTGCTAGGAGAAAGCATGTGGACATTGGTGACATTCTAGCTTGTACTGCAGAGAAACTAGGGAAGAATGTTTTCTCTCCCATTCATTCCTATGGGAACTTAGGGGAAAACTCGTTCTCGTTATCTAGGTTTCCAAGGAAAGCTGCTGGTTTCAGCTTTATGCTTTGTGTTTCTAAGTGTGAGTTCTGAATGAGAAACAGCCAGATAAGCTCTTCCTTCTTTTTGAAGAAGGCACTAATATGGCTGTTCCAGTATACAGCGAAACACATCACCCTGAATGAAACTTCACTTTGGGAACTGAAGTAATTCACAAAGCATCACTGTGCAAATAGTGGCAAATCATTCAATTGGGTGAGAGAAATCATGCATGAAGTTGATGACTTTTCTGCTCGTACTGCAGAGGAACTAGAGAAGAATGTTTTTCTCTCCCATTCTTTCTGAAGAGAACTGAGGGGATAAATGTTCTTAGCATATAGATTTCCAAGAAGAGCTGCTGGTTTCTGCTCCATGATTTGATTTTTTAAGTGTGTGCTCTTAACATATTCAAGCTAACTAAGCTCCAGCTTCTTTGGGAATCACGACACTCATATACCTGTTCCCCCATGCAGTGAAAAACAGCAATTTTTCTAAAATTTCACTTTGGGAACTGAAGTAATTCACAAATGCCCATTGTGCCAAGAGTGGCAATCAATTCATTTTGCTAAAAGAAAGCATGTATGAAGTTGGTGACTTTGGAGCTCGTACTGCAGAGGAACTAGTAAATTAGGTATAATCTCCCATTATTTCCTATGGGAACTGAGGGGAAAACCTGTTCTAAGCATCTAGGTTTCCAAGAGGAGCTTTTGGTTTTTGCCGCATGCTTTGTGATTCTAAATGTGAGTTCTGAACGGAGAACAGCCAGCTAAGCTCCAGCTTTTTTCGGAAGCCCCGCACTCATAAGTCTGTTCCTGCATACAGTGAAACACACCTCTCTGGATAAAAAATCAGTTTGTTAATCAAAGTAATTCACAAAGCGCCTCTGTATGAATAGTGGAAACTAATTCAGCTTGGAAGAGAAAGAATGCGTGAAGTTGGTGACATTACAGCTCGTACTGCAGAGGATCTAGAGAAAAATGATTTGATTTCTCTCATATTCATTCCTTTGGGAACTGAGTGGAAAACACATTTTAAATATCTAGGGTTCATAGTAGTGCTGCTGGCTTCTGCTCCATGCATTGTGTTTCTAAGTGTGAGTTCTGAATGAAGAATAGCCAGCTAAACTACAGGTTCTTTGGGAAGCACAGCAACCATATGCCTATCTCCCATACAGTGAAACACAGCACACTGTCTAAAATATCTCTTTGGGAACCGAAGTATTTCAAAAAGTTCCCCTCTGCCATTATTGTCAATTCATTCAGTTTGGTAAGAGAATGCAAGCATGACGTTGGTGACTTTCCAGTTCATACTGTAGAGGAACTAGCAAAGGCTATTTTCTCTCATATTCATTCCTATGGGAACTGAGGGGAAAACACATTCTAATCATCTCATTTATCAAGAAGAGGTGATGATTTCTGATCCATGACTTGAGTTTCTACGTGTGAGTTTTGAACATAGAAAAGCCAGCTAAGCTCCACCTTTGAGAAGCAGGACACTCAGATGCCTGTTCCCGCATAGTAGGAAACACAACATGCTGGCCAAAGTGTCACTTTGGGAACCCAGGTAATTCACAAAGCCTCAATGTGCTAAGAGTGGCAACTCATTCAATTTGCAAAGAGAGGGCAAGCATGAATTTTGTGACTTTCCAGCTCGTACTGCAGAGGAATTAGAGAAGAATGTTTTCTCTCCCATTCATTCCAATGCAAACTGAGGGGAAAACACATTCTAAGCATCTATGTTGCTAGGAAGAGCTGCTGGTTTGTGCTCCATGCTTTGTGTTTCTAAGTGTGAGTTTTCAATGGAGATCAGCCAGCTAAGCTCCAGCTTCTTTGGGAAGCAAGCACTCATATCCTTGGATGGGCATACATTGAAATACAGCACTCCTGCTAAAACGTCACTTTGGGAACCAACGAAATTCGCATAGCCCCAGTATGACAAGAGTGGAACCTCATTCAATTTGCTATGAGAAAGCATGAGTGAAGTTGGTTACTTTACAGCTTGTACTGCAGAGGATGAGAAAAGGATAATATCTATCCCATTCATTCCTAAGGAAACAGAAGGGGAAAAAAAAGCAGTATCTAGGTTTTCAAGAAAAGCTGCCGGTTTCTGCTCCATGATTTGCATTTCTAAGTGTGAGTTCTGAACAGAGAACAGCCATGTAAACTCTATCTTATTTCGGAAGCCCCACACTCAAATACCTATACCCGGATACAGCAAAACACAGCACTCTGGTAAACGCTTCACTTTGGGAAACGAAGTAATTCACAAAACCAGACCCTGAAAATAGTGGCAAGTCAATCGGTTTGCCAAGAGAAAGCATGCGTAAAGTTGGTGACTTTTGAGCTCATACTGCAGAGGAACTAAACAAGAATGTTTTCTCTCCCATTCATTCCTGTGGGAACTGAGGGGAAAACACGTTTAAGCACATAGGTTTCTAAGCAGAGGTGATGGTTTCTTGTCCATGCTTTGTGTTTATATGTGAGAGTTCTGAACAGAGAACAGCCTAGTAAGTTCCAGATCCCTTGGGACACAGGGCACGCATATACCTGTTCCCGCATACAGCGAAACATAGCATTCTGCCTAAAACCTCACTTTGGGAACTGAAGTAATTCACGAAGTCCCACTGTATCAAAATTGGCAACTCGTTCAGTTTGGTAAAAGAAAGCATGCAAAAAGTTGGTGACTTTCAAGCTCATACTGCAGAGGAATTAGAGAAGTATGTTTTCTTTCACATTCATTCCTATTGGAACTGAGGGGAAATCAAGTTCTAATCACTAGGTTTCCAAGAAGAGCTGCTGGGTTTTTCTCCATGACTCCAGTTTCTAAGTGTGAGTTCTGAATGGGGGAAAGCCAGGTAAACTCCATCTTCTTTGGGAAGCAGGGCACTCATATCACTTTCCTGCATACAGTGAAACACAGCACTCTGGGTACAAAATCACATTGGAAACTGAAGTAATTCACAAAGCCTCACTTTGAGAAAAGATGCAACTCATTCAGTTTGATAAGAGAAAGCATACGTGAAGTTGGTGAATTTCCATGTTGTACTGCAGAGGATATACACAAGCATGTTTTTTCTCCCATTCATTCATAACGGACCTGAGGGGAAAACATGTTCTAAGAATCTAGGTTTCCTAGAACAGCTGCTGGTTTCTGCTAGATGCTTTGTGTTTCTAAGTTGTATTTTGAAGGGAGAACATGCAGTTAAGCTTCAGGTTCTATGAGAATCAGGGCACTCATATGCTTGTGCTCGCATACAGTGAAACACAGCATGCTGGCTAAAACATCACTTTGCGAACACAAGTAATTCACAAAGTCTCACTGT
This sequence comes from Octomys mimax, assembly GCA_002564305.1. Taxonomy (NCBI): domain Eukaryota; kingdom Metazoa; phylum Chordata; class Mammalia; order Rodentia; family Octodontidae; genus Octomys; species Octomys mimax. Next base: position 5,156 of record NDGM011117037.1, read on the forward strand.
CCCAACAGTGGCAACTCATTCAGTTTGTTAAGAGAAAGCATGCACGAAGTTTTTGACACTACAGCTAGTACTAAAGAAGAACTAGAGAAGGATGTTTTCTCTCCCAGTCATTCCTATGGGTCTTGAGGGGATAACACGTTCTATGCATCTAAGTTTCCAAGAAATCTGCCACTTTCTATTCCACATTTTGTGTTTCTAAGTGTGAGCTCTGAATACAGAACTGCCAGAGAAGGTCCAGCTTCTTTGGGAACAGGGCACTCATATACCTATTCCTACACACAGTGAAAAACCACACTCTCGTTTAAACGACACATTGGGAGGCGAAGAAATTCACAAAGCCCCACTGTGCCCATGTGGCAACTAATTTAGTTTGCTGAGAAAAAGCATGCATGAAGATGGTGACTATCCAGCTTCTTCTGCAGAGGAACAACACAAGAATGTTTTCAATCCCATTCATTCCTTTTCAATCTGAGGGGAAGCATGTTCTAAGCACGTAGATTTCCAAGCAGAGCTGCTTGATTCCAGGCCATGATTTGTGTTTCTAAATGTGAGTTCTGAATGGAGAAGAACCAGCTAAGTTCCAGCTTCTTTTAAAAACATGGCACTCATATGCCTGTTCCCACATGCAGTGAAACAACAATCTGTCTAAAACGTCACTTTGGGAAAAGAAGTAATTCACAGTGCCACACTGACCCAACAGTGGCAACTCATTCAGTTTGCTAAGAGAGAGCATTTGTGAAGTTGGTGACTTTCCAGCTTGTACTGCACAGGGACTAGAGAAGGATGTTTTTCTCTCCCATTCATTTCTATAGGGACTGAGGGGAAAACACGTTCTAAACATCTAGGTTTCCAAGAAGAGTGGCTGCTTTCTGCTCCATGCATTGTGTTTCAAAGTTTGAGTTCTGAATGGAGAACAGCCAGCTGAGCTCCAGCTTCTTTGGGAATCAGTACACTCATATGTTTCCAACTGCATACAGTGAAACACAGCACTTAGTCTAAAACGTCACTTTGGGAATAAAAGTAATTTACAAAGCCCCACTGTGCCAAAAGTGGCAAATTAGTAATTTTGCTAAGAGAAAACATGCATGAAGTTGGTGACTTTCCAGCTCATACTGTAGAGGAACTAGAGAAGGATGTTTTCTCTCCCATTAATTCCTATGGGAAGTGAGGGGAAACTCACGTTCTCAGACTGTACGTTTCCAAGAAGAGCAGCTGGTTTCTGCTCCTTGCTTTGTGTTTCTAAGTGGCTGTTCTGAATCTAGAAGTCTGCTTTGTTCCTTCTTCTTGGGGAAGAAGGGCACTCGTATGCCTGTTTCCGTATACAGTGAAACAGCACTCTGGCTAAAACTACACTTTGAGAACTGAAGTAATTCACAAAGCCCCACTGCAAGAAGAGTTTCAACTTATTCAGTTTGCAATGAGAAAGCAAGTATGAAGTTGGAGAATTCCTGCTTGTACGCAGAGGAACTACACAAGGTTGTTTTCCCTCCCATTCATTCCTATTGGAACAGAGGGTTAAACACGTTCTAAGCATGTAGGATTCCAAAATGAGCTGCTGGTTTGTGCTCTATGCTTTGTGTATCTAGGTGTGAATTCTGAATGGAAAACAGGGAGCTAGGCTGCAGCTTCTTTGGGAAACAGGCCCTTAGATGCCTGTTTCCACATACAACAAAACTCAGCACTCTGTCTAAAAGGTCACTTTGTGAAATGAATTAATTCACAAAGTCTCACTCTGCCAAGAATGGCATCTCATTTAGTTTGCTAAGAGAAAGCATGTGTGAAGTTGATGACTTTCCCGGTGTACTGCATAGGAACTAAAGAAGTATGTCTTTTGTCTTCAATATTCCAGATTGAGGGTAAAAAGCATTCTATGCATCTAGGTTTCCAAGAAGAGCCACTGGTTCTTGCTTCATGCTTTATGTTTCTAACTCTGAGTTCTGAAGAGAGAACAGCCAGCTAAGTTTCAGCTTCTTTGGGAAGCAGGGAACTAATAAGCCTCTTCCAACACACAGCAAAACACAACACTCTGGCTAAAACATCACTTTGTTAACAGAATAATTCACAAAGTCCCTCTGTGCCAAGAGTGGCAACTCATTCAGTTCCCTAAGAGAAAGCATGTGTGAAGTTGGTGACTTTCCACTCGTTTTGCAGAGAAACTTCAAAAGGATCATTTCAGTCCAATTCATTCCTATGGGAACAGAGGGGAAAACACTTTCTAAGCATCTAGGATTCCAAGCAGAGCTGCTGGTTTCTGCTGGATGCTTTGTGTTTCTAAGTGTGGGTTCTGAATGGAGAACAGCCAGCGAGCTCCATCAATTTGGGAAGCAGGGTACTCACAGGCCTTTGAACGCATACAGGGAAATACAGCACTCTCCCTAAAACATCACAGTGGGATCCTAAGTAATTGAAAAAGCCCCAATGTGTTGAGTGCCCACTCATTCAGTTTGCTAAGAGAAAGCAAGCTTGAATTGGTGACTTTCCAGCGTGCACTGCAAATGAACTAGAGAAGGATGTTTTCTCTCCCATTTTTTTCTACAGGAACTGATTGTAGGACAGGTTCTAAGCATCTAGGTTTCCAAGAAGAGCTGCTGGTTTCAGCTCCAAGGTTTATGTTGCTCAGTATGATTGTTGAATGCAGAACAGCCACCTAAGCTCCAGCTTCTTTGCAAAGCAGGGCACTTATAAAGTTTTTCCCGCATTCAGTGACACACAGTACCCTGGCTAAAATGTATTTTTGGGAACCGAAATAATTCACAAATCTCCACTGGGTGAAGAGTGGCAACTTATTCATTTTGCTAAGAGAAAGCATGTGTGAAGTTATTGACTTTCCAGGTCGTACTGAAAAGGAACAAGTGAATGATGATTTCTCCCCCATTCGTTCCAAAGGGAACTTAAGGGAAAACACATTCTAAGCATGTATTTTTCCAAGAAGAGATGTTTTTGCTCCACGCTTTGTGTCTCAAAGTGCGAATTCTGAATGGAGAGCTGCTAGCTCAGCTCCAGCTTCTTTGGGAAGCAGGACACTCATACACCTGTTCCTGCATACAGCGAAACTCAGCACTCTGTCTAAATCATCACTTTTGGATCAGAAGTAATTCACAAATCCCCACTGTACCAAGAGTGGAAACTCTTACAGATTGCTAAGAAAAAGCATGCATGAAGTTGATGAGATTCCAGTGCATACTGCAGAGGAACCACAGAAGGTGGTTTTCTCTCCCATTCTTTCCTAGAAGAACTGAGGGGAAAACATGTTCTAAGAATCTGGATTTCCAAGAAGAGCTTTTGGTTTCTGCTCCATACTTTGTGTTTCTAAGTGTGAGTTCTGATTGGAGAAGAGCCAGTTAAGCTCCAGCTTTTTTCGGAAGCCCTGCTTTCATATGTGTGTTCCCACTTATAGCGCATAACAGCACTCTGGCCAAAACTTCACTTTGGGAATTGCAGAAATTCCCAAAACACCACTGTATCAAGAGTGGAAGCTCATCCAGCTTGCGAAGAGAAAGATGAGTGAAGTTGGTGACTTTCCAGGTCATACTGCAGAGGCACTACAGAAGGTGGATTTCTCTCTCATTCTTTCCTATGGGAACAGAGGGGAAAACACATTCTAAGTATCCAGGATTTCTAGAAGAGCTGTTGGCTTCTCTTCCATGCTTTGTGTTTCTATGTGTGAGTTCTGAATTGACAGCAGCCAGCTAAACTCTAGCATGTTTGGAAGCATGGCACTTATATGCCAATTTGTGCGTACAGCGAAAGACAGCACTTTGGATAAAACACCATTGGATTTCACTCAATTTGCTGAGTGAAACCCTGCATGAAGTTTGTGAATTTACTGCTGGTACTGCAGAGGAACAAGAGAAGAATGTTTTTTCTCCCATTCATTTCTATGATAACTGAGAGGAAAACACGTTGTATGCATCTAGGTTTCCAAGAAATGCTGCTGGCTTCTGCTCCATGCTTTTCATTTCTCAGTTGCGTTCTGCACAGAGAACAGACAGCTAAATTCCAGCTTTTTGGGAAGCAGGGCATTCATATGTCTGTTCCCACATACAGTGAAACACAGCACCCTGATGAAAAAGTCATTGTGGGAATCGATATTATTCACAAAGCATCACTGTGCTAAGAGTGGCAACTCATTCAGTTTGCTAAGAGAAAGCATGTGTGAAGTTGGTGACGTTCCAACTCTCACTTAGAGGAACTACACAGGAATGATTTTTCTCCCATTCATTTCTATGGATTCTGAGGGGAAAATTTGTTCTAAGTACCTTTGTTTCCAAGAAGACCTGTTGGGTTCTGCTGCATGACTTGAGTTGCTAAGTGTGAGTTCTAAACAGAGAAAAGCCAGCTATGCTCTAGCTTCTTTGGGAAGAATGGCACTCATTTGTCTGTTCCTGCACACAGGGAAACACAGCACTCTGGCCAAAATGTCACTTTTAGAACCAAAGTAAATCACAAGACCCACTGTGCCAAGAGTGACTACTCATTCATGTTTTTAAGAGAAAGCATGTGCGAATTTGTTGTCTTTCCAACTCATACTGCAGAGGAACTAGTGAAGGATGCTTTCTCTCCCATTCTTTCCTATGGGAAACACATTCTAAGTATGTAGGTTTCCAAGAAGAGACGCTAGTTTCTACTCCATACCTTGTGTTTCAAAGTGTCTATTTTCAATGGCAAACAGCAAGCTAAGCTCCAGCTTACTTGGGAAGCAGGACATGCACATGCCTGCACCTACACACAGTGAAACACATCACTCTGGCTAAAATGTCACCTTGGGAAACCAAATAAATCAGAAAGCCTCACTGTGCCAATAGTTGCAACTCATTCAGTTTGATAATAGAAAGTATGTATAAAGTTGTTGACTTTCCAGCTCATACTGCAGAGGAACTACACAAGAATGTTTTTTCTCCCATGCATTCCTGTGGAATCTGTGTGTAAAACACATTCTAAGCACCAGGGTTTCGAAGCAGAGCTGCTGGTTTCTGGTCGGTGCTTTGTTTTTCTAAGTTTGAGTTCTGAATGGAGAACAGCCAGCTGTGCTCAGCTGTTCGGGAAGCCAGGCACTCATATGCCTGTTACTGCATACACCGAAACACAGCACTCTGGCTAAAACGTCACCTTGGGAACAGAAGTAATACAAAAAGCTCCACTGTGCCACATGTGGCAACTCATTCTGTGTGCTAAGAGAAAGAATGTGTGAAGTTGGTGACTACAGCACGTACTGCAGAGGAACTAGAGAAGTATGTTTTCTATCCCATTCATTTCAAAGGGAACTAAAGGGAAAACACTTTCAAACCATTTAGGTTTCCAAGAAGAGTTGCAAGTTTCTGTTCCATGCTTTGTTTTTCAAAGTATGAGTTTTGAATGGAAAACAGCCAGCTAATTTTCAGCCTCATTGGGAAGGAAGGCACTCATATGCCTGTTCCAGCATACAAGGAAAGACAGCACTCTGGCGAAAACATCACTTTGGCAAAGGAGTAATTCACAATACCCCACTGTGCCAAGAGTGGTATCTCATTTATTTTGCTGAAAGAAATCATGCATGAAGTTGGTGACTCTATAGCTCATACTGCAGAGGACCAAGAGAAGGAAGTATTCGCTCCCATTCATTCCTATGGAAACTGAGAGAAGAACACGTTCTAAGCATCCATGTATCCAACAAGAGCTTCTGGATACTCTTCCATGTTTTGTGCTTCTAAGTGTTAGTTCTGAATGGAGAACAGCCAGCTAAACTCCAGTGATTTGAGAAGCAGAGAACTCACATACCTGTTCCTTCACACATTGAAACAGAGCACTCTGGCCTAAACGTCAATTTTATAACTGAAGTGATTAAAAAAGCCTCACTGTGCCAAGAGTGGCAACTCATTCACTTTGCTAAGGTAAAGCATGCCTGAAGGTGGTGACTTTACAGCTCATACTGCAGAGGAATTAGAGAAGGATGCTGTCTCTCCCATTCATTCCTATTGGAACTCAGTGGAAAACACATTCAAAACATTTAGGTTTCCAAGAAGAAGAAAAGCTGCAGGTTTCTGATCCATGCTTTGTGTTTCTAAACATGAGTTCTGAAGGGATAACAGCCAGCTAAGCTCCAGCTTCTTTGAGACATAGGGTACTCATATGCCTGTTCTCACATACAGCTAAACACAGGACTCTGGCTAAAACGTCACTTTGGGAACCGAAGTATTTCAAAAAGGCCCACTCTGCCAAGAATGGCAACTCATTTAGTATGCTAAGAGAAAGCATGAGTGATGTTGGTGACTTTCCAGCATGTACAGCAGAGGATCTAGATAAGGATGTTTTCTCTCCCATTAATTCCTATGGGTAGTGAGGTGAAAACACATTCTATACATCTAGGATTCCAAGAAGAGCTGCTGGTTTCTGCTCCATGCTTTGTGTTTCTAATTGTGAGTTCTGAATGAAGAACAGAGAGCTAAGCTTCAGCTTTTTGGCAAGCAGGGCACTCATATGCCTGTTCCTGCATACAGCAAAACACAGCATTATGGCTAAATCCTCACTTTGAGAATGAAATAGTACACAAATCCCCACTGTGCCGAGTGGCAACTCATTCATTTTGCTAAGGGAAAGCATACGTGAAGTTGGTGACTTTCTAGCTCATACTGCAGATGAATCATAAAGCTCCACTCTGTCAAGAGTTGCAACTCTTTCAGTTTGATAAGAGAAACATGCGTGAAGTTGTTGACTTTCCAGCTCTTACTGCAGTTTAACCAGAAAACGATGTTTTCTCTCCCATTCATTCTTATGTGAACTGAGAGGAAAACACATTTTAAGCATCTAGGTTTTGAAGGTTTGCTGATATCTGGTCCTTGCTTTGTGTTTCTGAGTGTGAGTTCTGAGCAGAAAAGAGCCATCTAAGGTACAGCTTCTTTGGGAAGCAAGGCACTCATATGCCTGTTACCGCGTACAGTGAAACAGAGCGCTCTGGCTTAATCGTCTCTTTGGGAACTGAAATAGTTCACAGAGGCCCACTGTGGCAAGAATGGCAATGCCTTCAAGTTGCTAAGAGAAAGCATGCATGAAATTGGTTACTTTCCAGCTTGTATAGCAGAGGAAATAGAGAATAATGTTTTCTCTCACATTCACTCCTATGGGAACTGAAGGAAAAACTCATTCAAAGCATCTGCTTTTCCAAGAATAGCTGCTGATTTCTGCTCCTTGCTTTGTTTTCTAAGCGTGAGTTATGAGCAGCGAGGAGACAGTTAAGCTCTACCTTCTTTGAGAAGCAGGACACTCATATGCCTGTTCCCAAATACAGTAAAACACAGCACTCTGGGTAGAATGTCATATTGGGTACCTATGTAATTCACAAAGCCCCACTATACCAAGAGGGGCAAATCCTTCAGTTTGCTATGAGAAAGCATACAAGAACTTGATTACTTTCCACCTTTTACTGTAGAGGAACTAGAGAAGAATATTTTCCCTCCCTTTCACTCCCATGGGAACTGAGTGGAAAACTCGTTCTAAGCATCTAGGTTTCCAACAAGAGCTGCTAGCTTCTGCTTCTTTCTTTGTGTTTCTAAATGTGAGTTCTGAATATAGAAGATACAGCTAAGCTCCACCTCTTTGGGAAGCAGGGAACTCATATGCCTGTTCCCATATACAGTGAAACACAGCACTCTGGCTAAAATGTCACTTTGGGAACCAAAGTAATTCACAAAGCTGCACTGGGCCAATAGTGGCAAACTCATTCTGTTTGCTAAGAGAAAGCATGCATGAAGTTGGTCACTTTCAATCTCATACTGCAGAGAATCTGGAGAAGGATATTTTCCCTCCCATTCATTTCTTTGGGAAATGATTGGAAAAAACTTTCTAAGTATATAGGTTTCCAAGAAGAGTGGCTGGTTACTGAAACATGCATTCTATTTATTTCAGTCAATTCTGAATATAGAAGATACAGCTAAGCTCCACCTCTTTGGGAAGCAGGGAACTCATATGCCTGTTCCCATATACAATGAAACACAGCACTCTGGCTAAAATGTCACTTTGGGAACCAAAGTATTTCACAAATTCACAGTGTTCCAAGAGTGACTACTCTTTCACTTTGCTAAGAGAAAGCATGCATGAAGTTGATGAGTTTCCAGCTCATACTGCAGAGCAAGTAGAGAAGGATACTTTCTCTCCTATTCATTCCTATGAAGCAGGTGAGAAAACACATTATATATATCTAGGGTTCCAAGAAGAGCTGCTTGTTTCTGCTTCATGCTTTCTGTTTCTAAGTGTGAGTTCTAAATGGAGAACAGCCAGGATTGCTCCAGTTTCTTTGAGAAGCAGGGCACACATATGCCTGTTCTCACATACAGTGAAACACAGGACACTGGCTAAATAGTAACTTTGGGAACAGAAGTAATTCACAAAGCCCCACTGTGCCAAGTGAGCAACTCATTCAGTTTGCTAAGAGAAATCCTGCATTATTTTGGTGACTTTCCATCTTGTGCTGCAGAGGAACTAGAGAAAGATAATTTCTCTCCCATTCATTCCTATGGGAAGGGTCGGGAAAACACATTCTAAGAATTTTGGTTTCCAAGAAGAGATGCTAGTTTCTGCTCCATGCTTTGTGTTTTTTATGTGTGAGTTCTTAACAGAGAAGAGCCAGCTTATCTCCAGCTCTTTTGGGAAGCAGGCACACGTATGCATGTTACTGCATACAGGGCAACACAGCACTCTGGCAAGAATGTAACTTTGGGAACAGAACTAATGGACATAACCCCACTGTGCCATAGTGGAAACTCATTCAGTTTGCTAAGAGAAATCATGTGAGATTTTGTTGACTTACCAGCTCCTACTATAGAGGAATGAGAGAGGGTAGATTTCTCTCCCATTCTTTCTCATGGGAACTGAGGGGAAAACAAGTTCTAATTATCTAGGTTTTCAAGAAAAGTTGCTGGTTTCTGCTCTATGCTTTGTGTTTCTAAGTGTGAGTTCTGTATGGAGAACAACCAGCTAATCTCCACCTTCTTTGGGAAGCAGGCACTCATTTGTCTGTTCCAACATACAGCAAGACACAGCACGCCCACTAAAACATCACTTTGGAAACCAAAGTAATTCACAAAACCCCACTGTGCCAAGAGTGACAACTCATTCATTTTTCTAAGAAAAAGCATGCGTGAAGATGGTCACTGTCTTGCTCAAAATGCAGAGGAACTAGAAAAGGATGTCCCATTCATTCCTATTTAAACTTAAGGATAAACACATTCAAAGCATCTAGGATTAAAAGAATACCAGCTGGTTTCTTCTCCTTGCTTTGTTTTTCAATGTTTGTGTTCCAAACCGTGAACAGCCAGCTAAGCTCCAGCTTCTTTGGGAAAGAGGGCACTCATATTCCTATTCACTTATACAGCAAAACACAGTACTCTGGCTAAAATGTCACTTTAGGAACCAAAGTAATTTACAAAGTCCCACTTTGTCAAAGGTGGCTGATCATTCAGTTTCCTGAGAGAAAGCATGTGTGCAGTTGATGACTTTCCAGGTCATACAGCAGAGGAACTACAAATGTGTTTTTCTCTCCCATTCATTACTATGGGAACAGAGGGGGATAACACACTCTAATTATCTAGATTTCCAAGAACAGCTGCTAGTTTCTGCTCCATGGTTTGTTTTCTTAGTGTTAGTAAGAACAAAGAACAGCCAGCTTAACTCCAGCTTCTTTGGGAAGCAGGGCACACATATGCCTGTTCCCACATATAGCAAAGCACAGCCCTCTGTCTAAAACGTTACTTTGATAATTGAAGTATTTCACAAAACCCCACTGAGCCAAGAGTGGCAAGTCATTCTGTTTGATAAGAGAATGCATGCATGAAGTTGGTGACTTTCCAGTTCTTACTGCCAAGGATCTACTGAATGATGTTCTCTCTCACTTTCATTCCTATTTGATCTGAGTGGAAAACACGTTCTAACCATTTACATTTCCAAGAACTGTTTTTCTCTGCCTCTAACTTTTTGTTTCTAATTGTGAGTTCTGAGCAGAGAACAGCCAGCTTAGCTTTACCTTCTTTGGGAAGCAGGGCACTCATATGCCTGTGCCCTCATACTGTAAGTCAGCACTCTGGCCAAAATTTCCCATTGCAAAACGGAGTAATTTTCAAAGTCTCACTGTGCCAATAGTGGCAACTTATTCAGTTTGCTAAGTGAAAGCATGCATGAAGTTGGTGTCTTTCCATCTCATACTGCAGAGTAGCTAGACAAGGATGTTTTCTCTCCCATTCCTTCCTGTGGGAACTGAGGGGCAAACAAGTTCAAGGCATCTAGTTTTCCAAGAATAGCTGCTGGTTTCTGCTCCATGCTTTGTGTTTCTAAGTGTGATTTTTGAAAGCAGAAAGGCCAGATAAGCTTCAGCTTCTTTGGGAAGAATGGCAATCATATGCCTGTTTCCGCATACAGCGAACCATGGAACTCTGACTAAAACATCACTTTTTAAAATGAAGTAATTAAAAAAGCCCCACTGTGTCAAGAGTGGTAACTTATCCAGTTTGCTAGGCGAAGCCGTGTTTGAAGTTGGTGACTTTCCCAGTCGAACCGCAGAGGAACTACACAAGCACTTTTTCTCTCCCATTCATTTCTAAGGGAATTGAAGGGAAAACCCATTCTAAGCATCTAGGTTTCCAAGAAGAGCTGCCTATTTCTGCTCCATCCTTTGTGTTTTGCAGTGTAAGTTTTGAACTGAGAAGAGCCAGCTAAGCTCCAGCTTCTTTGGGAAGCAGGGCACTCATATGCCTGTTTCTGCATAGAGTGAAACACAGCACTCTGTCTAAAACGTCACTTTGATAACCGAAGAAATGCACAAAGCCTCACTGTGCCAAGAGTGGCAACTCATTCATTTTGCTTAGAGAAATTATGCCTGAAGTTGGTGACATTCCAGCTCGCACTGCAGAGGAACTAGAGAGGGATGATTTCTCTCTCATTCATTCCTATGGGAAAGGACATGAAAACACGTTCTAAGTATCTAGGCTTGCAAGAAGAGCTGCTGGTTTCTGTTCCATGCTTTTGTTTCTAACTTTGAGTTTTGAATGGAGAAACACTAGCTAAGTTGCAGCTTCTTTGGGAAGCAGGACACTCTTATGCCTGTTGCCGCATGCAGTGAAAAACAGTACTCTTGCAAAATCTTAACTTTGGGAAATGGTGTAATTCACAAAGCCTCATTGTGCAAAGAGCGTAACACGTTCAATTTGATAAGAGAAAGTATGCATGAAGTTTGTAAATTTCCAGCTCACACTGTAGAGGTACTAGAGAAGGATGTTTTCTGTCCAATTCATTTGTAAGGGAACTGAGGGGAAAACACGTTCAAAACATCTATCTTTCCAAGAAGAGCTACTGGTTTCTGCTCCATGCTTTGTGTTTCTAAGTGTGATTTCTGAACAGAGAAGTGCCACCTAACCTTCAGCTTTTTTGGGAATCATGGCACTCACATGCTTGTTTCTGCATACAATGTAACAGAGCACTTTGACTATAACATCACTTTGTGAAAGGAAGTAATTCACAACACTGTAAGGTGCCAAGTGTGGCAACTCATTAGTTTGCTATGAGAAGTCGTTCATGAAGTTGGTGACTTTCCAGGTCACACTGCAAAGTAACTACACAAGCACGTTTTCTCTCTCATTCATTCCTATGTTAATTCAGGTGAAAACCTGTTCTAAGTATCTTGGTTTCCTAGAAGAGGGGCTTCTTTCTGCTTCATGCTTTGTGTTTTGCAGAATGAGTTCCGAACAGAGAAGAGCCAGCTAAACTTCAGCTTTTTTGAGAAGAACCTAATCCTATGCCAGTTCCTGCATACAGCAAAACACAGCATTCTGATGAAAACTTCACATTGGGAACCAAAGTATTTCACAAAGTCCCTGTGTGTCAAGAGGGCCAACTCATAAAGTTAGAAAAGAGAATGCATACATGAAGTTATTGACTTTCCATCTCGTACTGCAGAGGAACTAGAGAAGGAGTATTTTCATTCCTATGGGAACTGAGGAGAAAACATGTTCTAAGCATCTGGGGTTCCAAGCAGGGTTGCTGGATTCTTCTCCATGATTTGTGTTTCTATGTGTGAGTTCTGAATGGAGAACAGTCAGTTGAACTCCAACATCTCTGGGAAGCAGATACTCATATGCCTTTTCCCCCATACAATGAAACACAACACTTGGGATAAAACGTCACTTTGGGAACTGAAGTAATTCACAAAGCCTCACTGTACCAAGATTGGCAATTTATTCAGTTTTCTAAGAGACAGCATGTGTGAAGTGGGTGACTTCCCAGCTCTTACTGCAAAGGAACTAGAGAAGGATATTTTATCTTCCATTCATTCCTATGGAAACTGAGTGGAAAACATGTTGTAAGCATCTAGGTTTCCAAGGAGAGCTGCTGGATTCTGCTCCATGCTTTGTGTTTCTAAGTGTGAGTTCTGAACAGTGAACAGCTGGCTATGCTCCAGCTTCTTTAGGAGGCATGGCACTCATATCCCTGTTCCTGTCAACAAGGACTCTGGCTAAAATTTACTTTGGGAACCGAGTAATTCACAAAGCCCCACTGCGCAAAGGTGGAAAAGCATTCAATTTGCAAAGAAAAAGCATGCGTGAAGTCGGTGACTTTCCAGCTCATACTGCATAGGAACTAGAGTAGGATGCTTTGTCTCCCATTCATTTCTTTGGGAAAGGATGGGAAAACATGTTCTAAGCATCTAGGTTTTCAAGAAGATATGCTGTTTTCTGCTCCATGCTTTGTGTTTCTGAGTGTGAGTTGTGAACAAAAAAAAGCCAGCTAAGCTCCAGCTTCTTTGGGAAGCAAGGCCCTCATATGCTTGTTTGGAAATACAGGGAAACACAGAACTTTTTCTAAAAACTCACTTTGTGAATGGAAGGAATTCACAAAGCCACACTGTCCCATATTGGCAGCTAATTCAGTTTGCTAAGAGAAAGCATGTGTTAAGTTGGTGACTTTCCAGCTTGTACTGGAGAGTAACCAGGAAAGGATGATTTCTATCCCATTCATTACTTTGGGCACTGAGGGAAAAACATGATCTAAGCATCTAGATTTCCTAGAAGAGCTGCTTTTTTCTGCTTCATACTTTGTGTTTCAAAGTGTGAGTTCAGGAAAGAGAACAGCCAGCTAAGCTCCAGCCTCTTTGGGAAGCAAGTCACTCATATACATGTTCCCGCATACAGCAAAACACAACACTCTGGCTAAAGTTTCACGTTGGGAAATTAAGCAATTCGCAAAGCCCGAATGTGCCAAGCATGGCATCTCATTCATTTTGCTAAGAGTAAACATGCATGAAGATGGTGACTTTCCAACTCGTACTGCAGAGAAACTAGAGAAGGATGTTTTCTCTCTCATTCATTCCTAATTGCAACTAAGGAGAAAACGCATTGTAATTATCTATATGTCCAAGAATAGCTGTTGTTTTCTGATCCATGCTTTGTGTTTCTATGTGTGCGTTCTGAATGGATAACCACTAGGTAAGCTCCACCTTCTTTGTGAAGCAGGGCACTCATATGCCTCTTCCTGTGTAGAGCGAAACAGCACTCTGGCTAAACTTCATTTTGGGTTCTGAAGTAATTCACAAAGCCCCACTGTGCCAAGAGTGGCAACTCATTCAGTTTGCTAAGAGAAAGCCTGTCACAAGATGGTAACTTTTGAGCTCGTACTGAAGAAGAACTCGAGAATGTTGTTTCTTGTCCCTTCCATTCCTATGGGAACTGAGGTGAAAACATGTTCTAAGCATGTAGGTTTACAAAAGGAGCTGTTGGTCTTTGCTCCATGCTTTTTTTTCTGTGTGTTAGTTCTGAAAGAAGAACAATCAGCTACAATTCAGCTTCTTTAGGAAGCATGCCACTCTTATGCCTGTTCCCACATACAGTGAAACACAGCTCTCTCTCTAAAATGTCACTTTTGGAAATGAAGTAATTCACAAAACACGACTGTGCCAAAAGTGGCAACTCATTCAGTCAGCTAAGAGAAAGCATGTGTGAAGTTGGTGACTTTGGAAGTCATACCGTAGAGGAACTACACAAGAATTATTTCTCACCCATTGATTTCTATGTGATCTGAGGGCAAAACAACTCCTAAACACCTAGGTTTCCCAGCAAGCCCCTGATTTCTGGTTCATGCTTTGTGTTTTTAAGTGTGAGTTCTGAACGCAGAACACACAGAGCTAAGTTCAGGTTTTTTGGGAAGCAGGGCACTCTTATGCTTGTAACTGCATGAAGCAAAACACATCATATGTCTAAAAAGTTACTTTGGGGATGGAAGAAATTCATGAAGCCCCTCTGTCCCAATACAGGCAACTCACTCAGTTTGCTAAGAGAAAGCATGCATGAAGGCAGTTACTTTACAGCTCGTACTGCAGAGGAACTAGAGAAGGATGTTTTCTCTCATATTCATTGTATTAGGAATTGAGGAGAAAACACGTTTTAGGCATCCAGGTTTCCAAGAAAAGCTGCTGCTTTCTGCTCCATGCTTCTCATTTCTAGTTTGAGTTCTGAAGAAAAAGAGCCAGGTAGCTCCAGCTTCTTTGGGAAGCAGGACACTCATGTGCATGTTACCGCATACAGCAAAACACATCACTCTGGCTAAAACGTCAATTTGGGAAATGAATTAATTCACAAAGCCTGAATGTGCCAAGAGTGGCAAATATTTAGTGTGCTAAGAGAAAGCATGTGTGAATTTGGTGACTTTCCAGCTTGTACTGCAGAAGAACTCGAGAAGGATATTTTTTGTCCCTTTCATTCCCATGGGAACTGAGGGGAAAACATGGTCTAACCATCTAGGTTTCCAAAAAGAGCTGCTGATCTCTGCTTCATGCTTTTTTTTTCTACGTGCTAGATCTGAAAGGAGAACAATCAGCTATGCTTTAGCTTCTTTGGTAAGCAGGGCACTCTTATGCCTGTTCCCGCATACTGTGAAGCACAGACTCTGGCTAAAACTTTACTTTGAGATCCGAAGAAATTCACAAATCCCCACTTTGTCAAGCATGGAATATCCTTCACTTTGTTAAGAGAAAGCATGTGTGAAGTTGGGGACTTTCCAGGTCTTACAGCAGAGGAACTAGAGAAGGATGTTTTCTGTCTCATTCAATCTTATGGGAACTGAAGGAAAAATACGTTTTAAGCATCTAGGTTTCCAATAAGAGCTGTTGGATTCTGCTGCATGCTTTGAGTTTCTATGTGTGAATTCTGAACAGAGAAAAGCCAGCTAAGGTACAGCTTCTTTTGCAAGTAGGGGATTCATATGCCTTTTCCTACATACCACAAACACCAGCACTCTGGCTAAAACCTCACTTTGAGAATAGAAGTAATTCACAAAGTCCCACTCGCCAAGAGTGTCAACTCATTTAGTTCACAAGAGAAAGTATTGGTGATGTTGGTGACTTTCCAACTCGTACTGCAGAGGAACTAGAGAGGAAAGTTTTCTCTCCCATTCATTGCTAAGTGACTGAGGTGAAAAAACTTTCTAAGCATCTAGGTTGTCAAAGAGGAGCTGCTGGTTTCTGCTCCATGGTTTATGTATCGAAGTGTGAGTTCTAAAGTTAGAACAGCCAGCTAAGCACCAGCTTCTTTGGCAAGCAGGGCAATCATATGCTTGATAACCTATAAAGCAAAACACAGAACNCTGGGTAAAATGGCACTTTGGGAACCGAAATAATACACAAACAACTCTGTGCAAAAAGTAGCACCTCATTCAGTTTTCTAAGAGAAAGCATGCATGAAGTTATTGACTTTCCTCCTCATGCTGCTTAGAAACTAGTGAAGGATGGTTTCCCTTCCATTCATTTCTATGTGAACTGAGGGTAAACCACGTTCTAAGCATCTAGATTTCCAAGAAAAGCTGCAATTTTCTGCTCCTTTTCTTGTGTTTCTAAGTGTGAGTTCTGAAGGGAGAATATCCAGCTAAGCTCCAGCTTCTTTGGGAA
>NDGM011117053.1:0-16592 GCA_002564305.1 Octomys mimax
AGAAATCAAAAGGAAGTTTTAGTCTTCTGAGCAAACCAAAAAATGCATAGGAATGAATTTCAAGGGCTTGCGATGAAAGGGTGATGGAGATAAGAATTTCTTGAGGAAACATTCTGTTGTGCCTCAGAATCTTACACATTGACAAGCATACTAGGAGCCAGTCTCAATACATAGCTGGAATTGCTGTTTGGAGCATAAACAAATAAGTGGCCTAAAATTAATGAGGTAGAAATGATAAAATGGATTTGGCAAAGTAGTGACAAAGGATCAAAAGACTCAATGAAGAGAACATGCTGGTATGAATATATTACATAACATGAGAGAAAACATAGTTAATATTGTTTCTCAGGAAGCCCGTGAGACATTGTATTCAATAAAACTCATGATAATAACAATTGTTACATGCACATGAGTGTCACTGAGGAGCCAGAGCTGATGATATGAGGACTGTTACAGAATTTATGGGGATTCTTCGATGACAGAGGCCAGGTGGTTACATTTTACTTTCAGGCAGAAAGTGGACATATTACTGGAAAAAGCAGAAGGCAAGCCAGAGAAAAATTACTCTTGGGGATTTGTATTGATGGCAAATATGCCATGATATTCCTAGGAGCAAGATAGATGGGACATTAACAAGAATATTGATTAATCTCTATAACCCAAAAATGTTACTGGAATACAAAATGATGGAACCTTAATCAGTTTTCAGATCTGAGCCATTTTCTGACTCTGAACTCATTAAATTAAGTGGAGACTAAGTCATCTTGGAAATGAACCTTATGATGCTACGAAAAGAAGAGAGAGGAGCAATTTCTTAAACATTTCACCCTAAGGGATTAATTGTATCCATTTATCAGAGAATCATTAATTGGAGAAAAGGGAATTCTCTATTATTGTCATGCCTTTTGGATTCATGATCTGATTTAGAGCTAATAATCATGTAATGTCACAATGGCCACATGCTAGGACAGCCACAAGTGGAGAATAAAAACTATTTATGCTTCCCTCCTCCCCCCATGTGGAGCATCTTTTCCACAAGGTATCTAGCTAGTGGTGCTTTTGCATAGCCACAGCATAAAAACCACACAGGAAATAGTCCATGACATCATACCAGAGGCTATGAATTCCAGCAAGCGACGTGGTCGTGACAGGTTGGCTACGGATATAGTGCTTTCCCTGAAGAGGTTGAAATGATACATATTTATGGTGGCTAATAGCATATTTAGCCAGATCATGATCTGAGGGCTCGCTGAAACCTCTTCATTTATCACCTACATGTCATGCATTAGAATTATCCCTGAGTGGGGTGGGAAGCATAATCTATAGTCCACATCTAGTTTGTGGCCTTTTTCCTCTGATAACTATGAGATAAGAAGGATCACAGGTTAAGTGGCTATTGAAAAAAAAATGAAAAGAAGGGCTATAGAACAAAAATTTAAGTGGATTATCAGGAATGCAATATTAAGAAAGATCCCTCTTTTAAAATTTTTAAATGATGGAGAAAATATACAGTAGAGTTTGATTTAAACATGTTTGTGTACTATAGAGGTTACAGACTGATTAATATGATGGAGGAAATAAATTTTATTATTCAAAAGTGTTTTCTGAGCCAGAAGTTACGTGACTGATGGAGTTCGGATTTGTCTTTGTGTTTTTGCTTCTATCTCGTTTGTTACTACATGATAAGGAAACATCATAACTAACACTAAGATTGGAAAAGCCCCTGAGAATCCCTTTACTTAAATAGTTAACAGCACAAAATGTAGGTATCCCAAAGGGAAAAAAAAAAAAAAAAAACTTAAACAAGGAAAAATGCAGTTAGAAGGTAAAAAACCTTTAAAATACATGGTAGAAGAAGATATAATGAAATATTTGCGACTTCATGCCTCAGTAGACTATGGCTCTGTGTGCTGGCACATGCCTGTAATCCTAGCATATAGGAGGCTGAGATGGGAGAATCCCTGAAGGTTTGAGACCAGCCTGGGCTAAAAAGTGAGCTCTTGGCCAGCCTGACCTGCATTTGAGACCCTGTCTCAAAAAGACAAAAACATGCCAAACAAAAAGTAAGCCATTGATTGAGTGTCACTTATCCCTCTGTTACAAATATATGTCTTAGTGATAGTAAATTGATGATCACCCTGAAGAAGCAATTACAGAAAGAAGGAAATATAGATGCCACTAAAATATATATGAATGGTGAAAAGTACACGACCAAGAGTGCTTCTAAACTACCACTTACATTTTAATATATTTTAGTGGGTTTTTAAACGAACAGTGTTAGGGCCGGCCAAATAGCTCAACAGATTAAAGCTTCTGCAAGCAGGCGCAGGGGTCCTGGCCCCGCCCCCGGGGGAAGGCCAAGACAGCAATTGAGACTGGGCATGGTGGCACGTGCCTGTAATCCCAGCACTTGGGAGACTGTAAACAGGCCGATCACTATGAGTGCGATCTAGTAGTGAGACACTGAACACCCTATAGACCCTTCCCCTAAATAAAATAAATAAATAAATAAAATTACAAACAGTGTGTTAGTTATTCCTCGGTCCTGGGGGCAAAACATCCAGCACCTGTCATATGAGGAGACTGACCAGTTCAGAGGGTCCAGTGTGCGCGCAGCTGGGTACCATGCACGTTCGCGTCCCTGGTTGTCCACATTGCTGACGAGTCCCTCCTGCTAACGGTGCATGCAACTGTGAACTCGCCGGCGGTCTGTGACAGTAGCGTAACCAGGGCCCAATCAGTTTCCAAAAGAGTCACACTTGAGAGTAGAGACTGGGGCGGGCATTTCAGAACTACATTGGAGCAAGCAGGATTTGATACTCTCAGCTCACAGACTTTCATCAATCACCGAATAGGGACTGCAGAACAGTACTTATCCGCAAATAAATATCCCAGTTATGTGTGCCCGGCTGAAGAAAGACATGAAAGCCTCAAACCTCAACCTCTCACCCACACAGGGGTGTAACACTGACGCACACAGCTCCGAACATCTCCTGGCTTCCTTGCGGGTTTAACCTGTGGTTACTCAGAACTATACTGACTAAATGACGCATATTCAAGTGACCGCTTTTGTTGATATATTTCCTTTAAATTTCTTAATAAAATGTATTTACTATCCTTAATTCAGGTTCTGATTCCATAGTAACCCAAAATAAGATCTCTGGTGGCAATTCAGGAATCCTAAGCAGTAACTTTCTACATTTTTAAAGTTTTGTGATACAATTAATAGGATGAAACTTATTTCCCTCCTGGTGCTTCAGTGCTGTCTGTGAGGGGCGTTATTTTTTTGTCTTTTGTCAAACTCATTGGAATGAAAAACTTCTAGAAATCTAAGAAATCACACTTCGTGAGTATCTGAGGAGAGTTTCTAGAGTGTTCAGCACAGACTCAAAAACCTCAGTGTATGCAGCCATCGCCAGAAGGCAAGCAGCCCAGGTGGAGCAAAAGCCAGAAGAGAGGCGCCCATCTTAACATTGCTGGGCTACTCCTCAGTGGGCCCACTATTTGTTTTTGTTCTTGCCGCTCTCACCGCCTAGGCATAGCAGATTCTATGTTCTTCCTTCTTTTGCATGTAAACTTGTACCAGCAATCTGCAGGAAACCACAAGGCTATGAATCATTGGTTCCTCTTATCTGAAGCTTCTGGTTCTGAGCCTGAGCAACTCTTGCTTTCCTGGCTGTGTGGCATGAAGATAGACACAGTTAGACTTCTCTCTCTCTCTCTCTCTCTCTCTATATATATATATATATACATATATATATGTATATATATATATGTATATATATATATATATATATATATATATTGCTATTTCCAATATAGCTTTTAATGACTATATCAAAGTAACATTCAGTGAATACATTTCATGTATTATAAAATATGAATTACTCTTTAAGTGTATAACAACTGACTAAGGAAAAACTATTATGAACACACACACACACACACACACACACACACATACACACACAAAAGTAAACACACCACAAGTAAAACGGGATGAGATCCTTTGGTAACAAATGATTTTCCCAAGGATCATATGCATCTATCTACCTACCTGTCTAGATAATCAGTCATAACTCTTTCTAATGCAATAATTTCTTTTTTCTTGGTATCATTAAATATACAAGTGTAGAAGGAACTATAACAGAAGTGTGGTCATTTTTAAATGTAGCGAAGCACTAGAAATCTCCTAAGTCATCATATATAGACGTGTACACTGGAAACACCAGGTTTTCTGTAGCTGTTTTAAAATAGAAATTTAATTACCAGAATTGAAGACCCCTAAAACAATGCCATTTGTCTACATTCCAATCACTCTGACCCTCCTTTTGTGCTTTCACAAAACAAAGGTAAAACTTCTATTTCAGCAATCATTTATTTTTCTTATATATTTTGCTTAGTATCCCTCTAGATTATTTTATATGGATTATAAATGAACAGACAGATATAGATATAGACATACATATACATATACATATACATACAGACATAGGCATAGACATAGATATAGATATAGATATATAGATATATACAGATCTTGGTATTAAGACAAGAGAAGTTAAAAAATACACAACACCTTATGTGAAAAAACCCTTTTCCATATGTAATATTTATTTAATGTAATGTATCAACTGTGACAAATAACATAGTAAATTTGTAGTCCTGCTGATATCAAAAACACTATGTTAAATGATAAGTTGCTAATTAGTACCTAACATACCTAATGTGTCAATTTTTTTGGATATAATCATTATATATAATCATTACATAAAGTAAAAGTGTATTAGTTTGATAGAAAGAGAAATATCAGTACAAATGTTAGAGCATCCTTTTGCGTTATTTTCATATAAATTATAGTCATATTAGTTGTCTTAAATTAATAGTGGTTAATTTTCGTGACCCTGTTCATTCTTTATTACCCTGATGGGCATGCCCAAAGCATGACTGAAAGTATAATTTGCCTTGATCCAAAAGTACTTTCTTCAAAGACATAATGATCTTCATGTTAATGTAGCTTGGAATTTCAAGGGCATGCCTGATATAACTGCGTGTTGTCATAAATATTTCTGACATTTCTTCATTGTACTTTCTTTAAAAGCAAGTTAATATTTCAAAAATAAATTAATAGTAATATCATTTCTCAGCTCAATTATAAAATATGCTAATGTGTCAGACAATCTTAATGCATCAAGATTGGCTGGGGATTGCTGTAGCCTAAGTAAAAGAATTTTAAAAAGCAGTATTCCACAGTGAATAATTTAACCATATGGTCATTTGGCTTT
This sequence comes from Octomys mimax, assembly GCA_002564305.1. Classification (NCBI taxonomy): domain Eukaryota; kingdom Metazoa; phylum Chordata; class Mammalia; order Rodentia; family Octodontidae; genus Octomys; species Octomys mimax. The sequence continues at coordinate 5,286 of NDGM011117053.1, forward strand.
GATTTAATTCAGCAATGGGCATTAGAAATTTTATGTATATATAGACTAGAACTACTAATTCAAAGAAGGACATTTTATGGAAAATAAAGTACAAGTAGTATGAAAACTTCATTTATTATATGTCTTTCCAAAATTTAACCCTGGTGTTTAAAAATTCTCCAAGGAAATAATTTCCTGTGTTATCAAATCCAAAAATAGTGACACTATTTATAAATTTGTATTATATTTGGGATGAACTTTGATACATAAAGAATGATCAGGAAATTTTCTCACAATTAAATTTTAACTGTGCTGGCTGAGTGTGTTGGCACATACCTGGAATTTCACCACTCAGGAGGTTAAGGCAGGAGGATTGCTTCAAGTCTGAGGCCAGCCTGGCTACATAGTGAGTTTAAGGTCAGCCTGAACTACATAGCAAGACCCTGACTCAAAATGAAAAAATAAAGTAGAAGTAAAATAAATCAATGAATTAAAAATGAATAAATTTTAATTTTGCTTAAATAACAACAAAGACAAAAAGACAGACAGACAGACAGACAGACAGACAGAGAGAAATCTAGAACAGAAACAGTTTCTAAGAGGTAGAATAACCCTGATCTGATGAAATAAAACATGGATTTCTCTCAGCAGATATACTTTGAAAGTATCTCCCCATAAATACTTGAAATATGTATTTACACATTGATTGATAGATTGATATTTATTTCTAATAAATTAATGTGTGTTTGTCTATAATCAACCATACTCATTTCTTTAAGCAACAGAAATTGTGTTTTCTAATAAGGTAAAAGTGACATTCACAACAGAGTTTTCTGGATCTTGCTGCCCGCGGGAAGTTAACGTATTTACTAATGAGCTGCGGAAAGGAAATCTTGTCCTTGTTATGTTACCTCTGAGAAATGAAGGCATGTCGTGCAGCAATGATGGAAGATGGAATTCCATGAGTGGGGCTTGATAAATTTATGTAGAGAGTTGTACATAATCTATTAGTTCTTTGTGGTCAGTATCTAGCAATCGTTCATGGCGTGCTTTTCTATAGGACACGTCACTTACTGAGCATGGACATCTGCGTTGAGACAATGGCGCTAATTGTTCCTGCCTTACGTTCATTGTGATTGTGTGTTAACAATGACAGCAATTGCAACTCCTTTATTTTTATTTATTTATGTTTTTGTATTTTATGGATGGATCTAAAGGATGTTCAGGGTCTCACTACTAGATTAGACTCGTAGCGATCCACTCGTTGACAGCCTCCCAAGAGCTGGGATTACAGGCTCGCACCACCACGCCCAGTCTCAATTGCCATCCCAGCGTGCCCCAGGGACGAGGCTGGCACAGCAGGCCCACAAACTCCTCTATAAACATACAGTTCTTTCATTTTTCAATTTTTGTATATTTGTATTTCTCATTAAAATTTCCTAGGTCTTTATGAGATGAAGTGTAATTAGAAATGGAAGCAAAGAAAACAAATGAAAGAGATATAAAAATGGAATTATCATTTAGAAAAAAAAGTCAAAAGCACTTTTGAAATGACATTTCCAAATTAAAAGCAATAGCACAAGGAAAGATTGAGTTCCACTGTTAAAAGAATAACAGGAAAAATATTGCATCTTTTGTAATCTTGGACAAGATTTTGAACAGTTTAAGAGCATCACAAAATGAATATACCACCAGTCTAACTGGAAATAAAACTATCAAACTATATTCTAAAAATTATTGTAGTAATTAGAAGTTTAATTACAGCAACCTGATACTTTATCATCCTATGAACTATCATGCATAGTTGAGTCCATTAAGCCAATAACAATGAACACTAGCAGTGTTATATAGAAGTTTTTTTGCTTATTCTTTCCAGAAACTACTCTACTACCACAGTTCATACTTCCCTTGCCCTCCTGTTAACTCCTTTTGTATCTTTCTGTCAGCAATCCATTTTCACTGCTCACATTATGTTATGGATCGTGTGCCGATGTCCACCCAAAGCCTCATGGGGCCGTAAGTGGGGCTTTTTCAATGGTGGCTGAATCCAGACTGTGTACAATGAATAAATCATGTGCAATGCTAGAATTAAGAGTGTCAGGATAATGGATGGTTGTTACTGAATCAGCTCACTGATTGGCTTAACACTGTCCCAGTCTTGGATGCAATATAAAGGACAGAAAGAGGCTTGCTTGTCCCCTGCTTGCTTTGCTACCTTGCGCCCACTATGATCCATTTTTCCTCTGGGATGCCTGTCTGCCATGCCACCCTACCTTGAAGCTAGACATTATGCCCTGAAAGCTCTACAAACTGAACTAAATAAAGCTTACATCCCTTAACAATGGGTGTTGGGTTATTTTGTCTAAGCAATGAGAAAAGTAACTAACAAATGCTGTCAGAAAAGTGTTTTCCCTCTAATTGCCACCAATGTCACTCTATTCACAAGATGACACTTTCAGCAGCAGCTTTGACACCTATATCAGCATGAGCATTCTTTATTTTAACCAGTACACTAGCATCTGCCATCTATTTCTCTGATGGCTTGGTCCCAATTAAGAAAATTTCCCTCCAATTAAATTTAACACAATGAATTCAGGTTTTAATAAAAGGAAGGATGTGTTAGAATTGCTTAGGAAAGAAAAATATACACTTTGGTATTTTCTTTATACTTCTCTTTATTCTATTTTTTATTGAGATGGTTATTCTATTTTTATTGAGACGGTGTAAAGTTTTCTACCATGCACTGTCTGGGTTAAATCCTCTCTCTCTCCTAGGGTGTTTGTGTTTATAGAAGTCAATTAATGTTGTGGTATTAAGAAGGAAGAAATAAAATAGGGATTTAGGGGCCAAGGAGATGGCTCAGTGGAATAAGTGCTTCCCTGGCAAGCACAAAGGCCTGAGTTCAATCCCCGGTTCTGCAAAAAAATAAAATAAAGTAAAATAAAATAAAATAGGGATTTATTAAGCATTATTGGTCACACACACAAGGCAGTCACTCTATTTGTGAGACTTCTTTGCAGTTCCTGGCGTGATCTGCTTTTTACCTTATTATGCTGGGTGTAATATGTACTTAGTTTAAACACATTCTTTCATATCATTCCTTTATCATGCTGGGAAAGTTACTTAACTTCTTTAGAATGTTTTTTTTCCACTACAGTGGCAATTCAGATTCAGATTGTTTACATGCTATGATTTATTTAGATACCCATTCTTCCCTTCATTCATTGGCTGATCTCTGAGAGGAGGCATTACTGCCAGTTCTGAGAGCCCTGTGCTTTGTTCTGTGGTTTGCCTCATGAACTTACTGATTTTCTCACATGTATACATTGAACAAACTCTTATAGCTATATGTTTTTTCAAAGTTATCTTTGTGCAACAATTTCTTCGCTACTAGTCTGTGGATTCCATCCCCTTGCTATCTCAAGGATTTCAGTTTCATGAGATGAGTTTCCTCAGTTTCATCATTCAACAGCACTGGACCACACTTCACTTCCATGGACAACTTCAAGGAAGCTGATAAAAAAAAATAATAAAAAAGTCGTAAGTAATTGGTATCATATTTCATAGCTCCTCATTTTCCTAGAGCAAATCTCTGGCTTAAGTAAGAAAAATTCATTCTCTCATTATTTTTTGTTTTGTTCCTGTATTTTAGTACAGGGTCTGCAGGATGTCACTACACAGATTGGACTCATAATGTGTCTCCTATTTTCAGCCTCGCAAGCGCCAGGATTTCAGGCATGCACCACCACGTCCAGTCTTCTCTCATTTTTGGGAAGCTAAAACTGTATAATCACGATGTCCATATGGTAATGTTTCTAGTTTTAATTATTTTATTCATACATATTTGCAGTGCATAAAGCTTATATTCACCTTGGAGAGTACATACTTTTAAAATTTATGGAAGATAATCCTTCCTTCTTTTAGATTTTCTTTAATTTTCTAATCCTGCGAGAAATCCTTAACATTCTTTGTGTATGTGTCACTGGAAGCCCTGCCCACCCATATCACCTGGTGATTGTCTTCAGATTCTGATAAAATGGTATTGTTAGAAAAACACCTGGTAGAAGGTTGATTTATCCTTCCTCCCCAGCAAAAAAATTACATTTTTCTCATGTATTCACTCCATTTCAAACTTTCCACAGGATAACCCATTCTGGTATCAAATTTAACCTAGTCTCATTTAAATATAATTGATTTAAGAAATCCCTATTTCTGTTAAATCATCCAAGTCAGATATGAGTCAGTCTCTGGGAGTAATCCATCCTGAACCAAATTTAATCTTTATCTATAAACCTATGAAAACAGGCAAGTTTTCCCTTTCCAAAATAGAATTGAAGGACATATAAACAGTAGGTCATTTTATTTCAAGATGAGCAAATTGGTACAAGAGGAGTTTCAAAATTACTTAGGTCTGACATTGGACAGAAAAAAAAAAAAACAGTAGATTTCAATGTTTGAGAATAATGTAAAGTGACTTGATTACATGTACTGAGCCAAAGATTCAACATCATGTCTTTGGATCCCGGCTACAGCTTTGCCTCCTTAGCCCTGGGTCACTTTGATCTCTGAAATGGGGAGGTAGCCCACTCTGAAGGTCAGTGCCCTTTATTTCTGGATCTGACCTTGGATCATTATTCTTTTGTTTTGTTTCACTTGAGTTTCTCTCACTTTCAGATAACAGTGTTCTGCTCACAGTAAATTCTCAAATTCCTTCTTAAGCTTTGCTGTTTACAGGATTCCAAGCCAGAAGGCAAGAGCATCCTTAGGTAACTTCCCTAGATGACTGCATCTCTCCTTGTTTTTTCTTTTTTTGTTAATTTTATTGAGAAAGAAGTAGCAATGAGACAGTTTCAAAACAGGTTAGTAGGACAGTTACAATAATTAATACACTGCATATTGTTGTCTTTATAGTAGTTATTCATATCTGTATGTACAAAATAGTTAGGATAGATATACAGCTACTTCCTCTTAAGTCAATGAGAAGAAACCTTTGTACTAATAGTGTTTGGACAGGATATCATGACTGCGTCTCTGTTCCTGATGCCTGTGGATCTTGTTGACTTGATCCATGAGGCACCCACCTAATCTGTTCTACAAATTGTTTCTAGAACAACTTTAGCCTTCTCTTCAGAACGCACGTCCTCATGTTTTGTAATGTGGGTAGGATGATAAATTGCAAGTGCTGATGTTCTGGTTTTTTTGTACTTAGTAATTTGTTCCTTAACTTACCTGTTCCACTCATACTTTAATATAAGCAGCAACAAGAAACCAGCCTGTAACTCTGTACTTCACTTGGAAATTTTCTCAGCTAGTTTATTTTTTTAAGTTTTGAGCATATTTATTTTCAGAATAGCAACATCAACAAATGATCCAACAAAGAAAATCCAAGCAACTGCTCTTGTTTTAACCATCTGAGTTCCAATACACATAATTGAGATTTATTGAATATTAGAAAATCTATGACAGTTAAATAATTGAAACAGGAATTATGTCAGAACACAGTAAGTGTATGAAGAAAAACTAATAAAATTAAATGTACTGTGTTGAATTGGATTTACTGAGAAGGTGATTTTTTAAGTGTGGTCCTAGAAGATGTGAATAAAAAGGTAACGATTTCTCAGAGTAAAGTGTCCCGTGTAAGGATAAGTAAACAACTAGAATAAATTTTATAATAAAAAGTTTAAATTAAACTGACATGGCATTTAGGAGTGAATAATGCTCTAAATCAAAGGAGATAAATGATGCTAAGGAAAAGTAAATTCCTCATATCGTTCTACTGTGTGTAATGAAATTGGGGTCAGCAAACAACCCTTACACCATGCTGGTCCCATGACATCATAATGGAGTAGAAGAATTGCTCTCACATAGCGACACTGTGGCCCTCATGATATCACAGTGTACTGCATTATTCTGTTGTGGTGACACTGAAGTAAATGGTACTCCCAGTGACATAAATGCCCGGCATTTATGTAAAGTATGTAACACTATATAATTATAATAAAACATAATGTTCATAGTACATTTACTGCATAATAGTTTCATGGTTATTTGAGACTGTGCTCCTGCTTATATGTGTGTATATGTACACACACACACACACACACACACACACACACTCACACACACACACACATTTAAAAGTTTGCTGTAAAGCAGTATGCAACATTTCCTTAATAGCTGTCTTTTGTTCCCAGTGTTTCATTTGTGTTGAATGAGTGCCCTGTAGTCTCCATGTTTATTTACATGAGTAAATCAATGAAAAAATTTCTGATCACATATTTCTGAGGTATTTTTTGTCATTAAGCAATGCATAACTACTCTTAAAAAGTCCTAAAGGGCACAGAGAGCAGATCAAGTTACCTACAACGATTCATATTTGATCTAAAGAGCTACTACATCTGTTTTAATACAAGTCTACAATGAGATAGCACTGGGAATTTAGATCATCTTATGGATTTTTTTGGCCATGATTGCATTTAGAATTTTATTAGGTTCTTTCCCTGTAATGCTAGATGTGAACATTTTTGTTCTTCTGTAGGCAGTTTACATGGCATACTTCACTGCTTAATAGCCAACTGTTAAAAAAAAATTACTTTGTATTTCTAAGATAAACTACATTTGATCAATAGCATAATTTGATCTTGTTAAATCATTACAAAGCATTTACATTTACCCTAAACAATTTATTCATACAGATATGAATAACTACTATGAAGACAACAATATGCAATGTATTAACATGATGTATTAACACATCACGGCCTTCATTCAAATTCTATTATACTGCTTCACAGAATGCCCGGGAATGGCACATCCAGTTACCTCCTCTAAGCCTTGTACACACAGTCTCACTATCAATTAGGAAGTTCTTGGGGGCCGGGGAGATGGCTCAGTAGAATAAGCGCTTCCCTGGCAAGTGCAAAGGTCTGAGTTCAATCCCCGGTTCTGAAAAAAAAAAAAGGAAGTTCTCAAATTTGATTTTAAGCTTTGCTAGGTAAGATCAAAGCAGCTTTATTTGAAAGTTAATTTGTTATATTACTGTGGTAGACTCTGAGAATGCAGCTCTGAATTGATTATAAAACTGCTTTGCTATGCCATTGGGAACATTACTTATGCCCACACTTGGCATGAAATTTTTATCCTTTCCTTCTCTTGGTGCTTCTCTTCATTTCACATAGTCACTGCCTGCCTCTGATCTGAGCAGTGGATGTCACCGAGTGGCTCTCGAAGGATCTATGGGTCACCCTTTTGCTGTGGTTTTCTCTCCTCCCACCTTCTTCCCTGCAAGTTCACCTCATCTGCTAAGCTCTTAATATCATCTCAGCTCAGGAAGATTGATGTCATCTGAGCTCACTGTCACTTGTTTTTGCACTGACACCTGTGAATTCCCCAGTGAGTAAGGACAATCACCGAACCTATCTTTCAAGATCATTGTCCTTCGTTTTTGAATTACAGTATTTTAAAAACTATTATGTCATCTTTTATTTTTCTTTAGTTTTCTTATGAATGAACATAAATCCAATTCATTTTCATATATAATAGATGGAAAAGAAATATAAAAACTTGCATGAGACGGTGAAACTTTACTTGGGAGGTTGTTAATGGCAATCCCCATTCAACTTTATGCAAGGAAGTTCTCAAAATAAGACCAAGTCTTGTCTCACATGCCAAAGTAGAAATTCTGCATAGGGGGCCTTAAACTAAATGGTAAATGTGCTAATAAGTGCCAGTTTGTAATGGGTAAATTCTTATTTCGTATTTTAAGAATTATCCAAAGTTAACACTGGGGAGATAGCTTGGCAGTGTAAGCACCGGCCTGACAAATGGAAGGAGACGGTTCGATTCCCGGTACAGCATGTGGTGCCCGTCCCAGTACCCAGCGCATGCACTGCTGGCCACTGAAACTGGGCATGGTGGTGCATTCCTGTAATCCCAGTGCTGGGGAGGCTGAGACAGGAGGATCATTGTGCATAGTGAGACACTGTACCAAATGAACGAACAACTGAATGAATAAAATATATTTAAAAATTAAAAAAGAATTATCCAAAGTAAAAAAGATATGAGTAATGCTCACATTTCTCCTTAACTTCTCTTAAAGGGGAAGTCACAAATCTATACTTACGTAAATATGACATAATTATAAATATATAAGCATATTGAAAAATCTCAACTATTAAAAAGACAGCCATTTTCTTGATGTATCTCAATTCATAAAATTCTTAACTTGAGGTTAAGCTAACTACATTTGAAAAATATTTACCAGTCACATTTGGGGATAGATGTTGCCATAGACATAAATTCTCACAAATGTTTTATGAAAGAATGGTAGACACATGCAATATCTGAAAAATCTAGATGATGAAATAATTTTACTGTAGAAGCATGCAATATACCAGTACATAACTGTGTATAGTATATGAAAAAAAACTTTAATAAGATCACAAGTTTAATATATATATATATATGTATACATATGTATATATTTCTATTCTCATAGTTAATCTAGAGTTATGTGATTTACTGTCACCATAAATAATCACTGCCCTAATGAAAAGTGATGAGCTGATTCTAATGAGATCATATTCTCCAAATGTACTGATAATGTATTCTATATTCTATCTCTAAACTTACAAGAAGATTTCTTTGGTGGAAAACAAGCAAAAATTCTAGAAAGTAATATTCAGCAACTCATTAAAGTGGTAAGATAAGAAACAAGCAAATTTTGTTTATTCATGTAAAAGTAATATCATTGGAAAATAAATTTGATATGTAAACAAATTGGACCAATAAGAATAAAGAAAAGTTATGCTCAGATCTTTAGAGTTAAAAGTTAACTTGTAAATATTCATCAAAATTTTAATTTTGTGATGCAAAGAAATGCCCTGAAAATCCAAATTGCTTACTTCATAAAGATATTAGTATGATTCTTAGGTGCATATCAGAGCTACCATATTTGATATCTGCAGAAATATTCATGTTATGATATAGAAAACTTGCAAATACTTTTTGTACTTAGGTTGAAATACTGTAAACATAAAGAAAAATGTATTTTAATTTAGAAAATTTAATGGGGATTCTATTTCTTTGTGAACAATAAAAAACTTCTAATAGGAATATAACTACCTGTTTTTCAGCTTATGAATCCTATAGCAAGTGCCCACTAATCCCTGAACTGAATTCCCTTTTATTGTGTTTAAAGGTGGTTTTATAAACCTCTACATTATATAGGACTACAAAGGATATTTATATAGTATTGTATATTTATTAATTGGTGTATATTAATGGGTATATATTAAAAATTGGTATTTTATATATTGTTATGTAGGTATTTATTAATAGGTATATATGAATATATTTCAATGGAACTTTTTGACAATGTTATTACTAATAAAGAAAATAAATGGAATAGACAATCTAAATACATAAAATGTATAAATTCTAAAACAATACTACATTTTGGCACACTGAAAATATACTGAGGAATAATATTTTAATTCATCTGGAAGCATAAAATTGACAGGGTTAAAGAAAAGAATATCCAAGTCGCATATATACGATCTACAGTAACAGATTTTAAATTGCAGACTTCAAAAATAACCCTTATAACTTATTATTAATATAAAACGTGAAATGTAGTAATTGAAAAAATATAAAATTATTTTAAAGGTCCACTTCTTCTGAACTTTTATATATATATATATATTAAATATATTACAAGAAGTATTATTTGATTTCCTTTTTAATTAGCCCTTTGGGAATGAGTTGAGTTGAAAATTTATCAGTGCAGATGTAAACTTACAAAAACCAAAAACATTGAAACTTTACTAATTGGAGTTGTGAAAAAACCGCTAAAACATTTTCCCACTAGAAAACATATGTTAAGCACACAAAACATACTTATAAAATTAAATGTGTTTTCTTACAATTCCTAAAATATTTCCATATTATTTTCATGTTAAAAATGTTCCCATGAGTTCATAATTTAGAAAATACTTCCAATTGGATTTGTTGAGATTATATTTAAGATATCATGATTGATAAGTCAATAAGTATTTTCCAATTGCACATTCAGCTGTACTACTACTGCATTCAGCAAAATGTTCATTACATTTGGCACTTAAATATTTTGCCATAGCTCTTTTGCTTATTAGCTCAACTTTTTAAAGTTTTGTTTTTGTATTAAGATGTCTTCTATAACCTGAAAAAGTGTGTGGATTCTGCAGGGTTGCCGTCCAGCTTGCCGTCATTTCCTCCTCATGCTCATTTCTCGTGTCTGACGAGCCACGTGTCATCAGTGGTGGGCCAGCATGAGCAAAGTATTAACTTGAGTTCGTATTTTACTTATGTTTATTTATTCACATGTTCAAGGGTTTTTGTTGTTGTTCACAGATACCACCCAAGGTATCATATTGCATTTGATGATTGTACTTCCCAAGGTTCCTTGGCTTCTCTGATACACATTTCAGTAATATTTTGTTCTCAAACATTGCTGATGATCTCAAGATCTCTTACTTTCTTTCCTGAGGTGAACAGTCCTCAGAGGTTTTATGTCCTTCCTTAGGTCTGGAGTTTTATTTGCTTATGTTTGAGATGAAGTTGCAAATCATTGTATAATGATGTTAATCTATATCATTACAATTTCATGAAGAGAAGGTGTATTCTGAAGTTTACTGAGACAGCGTTTTCAAAAGTACTGCATCATTCATTTCAGGGGAAGATGTATCATACACAACCTGTTCCAAAAGTTACATGGTTAGCAAAGATTCAATCCTCACTCACTTGCTGTGGCCTTGGTGATTCATTGCATTGCTTTTCCACTTTGTGACCACTTGTGGTGTGGTAGATCTGTGGCTAAAAGTCAGGCAGACATAACAGAGCAACGTGTGACAGCACTAAGGGGAGAGAGATGAGTGAGCAGACCACTACTGCGTGCTGCGAAGGAGCCAAGAGGTTGGGGATTGAGGGAGATGATTAAAGAATCTTGGTGAGTGAGATTTTCAGATAGAATCTTTAAAAACTTAAAGTGACCTGACAGAAAAGAAATGCAAGTTTATTTCAGTAAAGTGAATCACATACTTCAGTGAAAGGAAATGGAAAATTCCTTAGTTCTTTTAGGGAAATGGAAATACTTTGACATGGCTCAAGGGAGGAGGGTGAAGTGAGGTGGAGGAGCACTGGAAGTAGACTGGTGAGGGGCCGAGGAGATAGCTCAGTAGAATACGCACTTGCCTAGCAAGTGGAAGGTCCAGAATTCAATCCCCAGTTGAAAGAAAGAAAGAAAGAAAGAAGAAAGAAAGAAGAAAGAAAGAAAGAAAGAAAGAAAAAAGA
>NDGM011117058.1:0-11246 GCA_002564305.1 Octomys mimax
GCTAGGACTTTTCTTTATTCTTTCAATTGGCCTTAAGCAATGTATATTGGTCTAGCTGAGGTGATGGTGATAGTCTTTAAAGGTGGCCTGCACGTTTCCCTGATTACCTACACCTGCCGCTCCTTAATGTGAGCTGGGTCGAGACAGGATGAAGAGCCAATGCTCCATGCTGCCAGCTGGGATGGAGCCTCGAGACAGATGCTATGACTTTCTGGGGCTTGAAAGACTACATCAAAGCTGAAACACCAGACCCCTCTGAAACATTAGATACTATCTCAATAGCACAAAGCAGATTACTGTCTCTGCATATCCTCTCTGCATATGGCAGAGAGGCCACCCACTTAGCTCAGCTCAAAGTAATCAACTACTTCCCACAAGTCTCGGTCATTCCTCCTCAAGCCACTCCACTGAATAAAACTGGGTGAAGCCCTGGCTCAGTCTCTTTGTTCTGGAAAGCCATCTTCATGGCTAGACTTAGGGCCCATTGGCTCCCCAATAATTATAAATATGTTTTAGTGTTTTTACTTTTGCCGTGGGTTGCACTGGGAGTGGTAGATTGAAATTAACTTGGTGGGATTCCAGTAACATAACTTTGGGATTATAAACATTAACTTCTTGGACCAAGATGAAAATTTGGAGATGAAAACATTGGAGGACAGATTACACAGGGTCAAGTGGCCATGTGAAGACACTGGCACTCATTCCGAGAAAATAAATAAATATTTCAGGTGTCTGAGTGGAGGAGTGACACATTTGACTTACTTTCTTAAAAGATCATTCTTTCTACTATATGAAGTACACACAAAAGGAAAAGAATCTACAAGACCTGATAAGAGGCCAATGGAGCCAATCTCCACTAATAATCACAAATAATGAAAGGGCAAGTTGTAATAAAATGACAAGTTGTAATAAGTATAGTGAAGGAAATAGGCCAGGGGCTGAGAGAAACATAGAAGGAAAGACCTACTTGCAATAAATGGATGTGAAGAAAGGCTATGACAGAAGGCAAGAAAGAGACTAGAATGGGAGTAGAGGACAATCCAAAATGGAGGGGAAAATGTCAAGAAATCTCCCTATGGCAAATTCAAGGGACCAAATAAGAGGATGGTGGAGCATCCGCTGAGAGAGAGGGAGAGAGAGTGGTGTAACACTAAGTTTTGAGTGGAACTTGTAGGCCACAACACAGAGTTCAAATTAAATGTTAGAGCAGTGAAATTCAGGCAGCACAGTGATGGAGCATGATAGATAGCTATAGGAGTTCTCCATTGCATGGAGTCTAAAGGTGGGCAAAGTGGCTGCAGGAAGCCTGAGTTGGAGGCTAGTGCATCATTCACTCCTGGTGAGAGATGAGGGATCAAGAACAAAATCAAGGGCAGATGAAAAGCCGGAATGCCCAGGCAATTGCAATGAATGAGGCCAGAGCCTCATCTCTATTGACTACATAAATTACAAGTAGATCATTTTGACCAAAGTTCCAGCACTAGAAAAAACTAATTTCCTTGTATGTGAAATTCCTTTGGCAAAGATTTAATATGCTTCTACCATGTGCCAAATACTGGGCTGATGACTGAGGTTTTAGTAGTAAATGAAACAAAGCTTTGCTTTTTCTTATGTGTGTGGGAGGCTTATGTTCTAGAAGAGAGAGGGAGAGACCTCACAACTAAGCAGACAGATAGTACTTGTAAATACTATTTTAAAAGAGAGAGAAAGGGAAGTGAATAACACAGGACTGGGTTGCTAGGAATGCCTGAAGCAGACATTCATGCCTAATACTTTATGGGAGAGGGTGCAACTTCAGAGAAGTAAAAGTAAAGTAGGAAGCGAGGCAGAAAAGAAGAAAAGCACATACAGTGGGTGGGTTGACAAAACAGCAAATTTTACAGCAACTACAACTGGTTCCTCTCTCTGTCTCTTCAGAGGTATTCATATGAAACCACTGCATCTCCCACAGTCCACTGTAGAGAGGAAGGGTAAGCAATTAGGTTTGGTCTCTTCCTATATCCCATATTCCACATCTCATTTATTTAAGTCTACTCCACAGGACATTAGCTGCTATGCTTTTCCAGGTGATGTCTCCTGACCTGTCTAGACAGACACTGGGAAAGCCAGAGTCTTCCTGGATCCTGTTGGACCAAACCTGAGTTGGACCAATCCAGCTGGACCAAACCTGACCAAACCAAAGCCATTCAGCTTTCACCAAAGTAGGTGCAAGGGAAGATATTTCTGAGTTCATACTGTAACTCTCAGGCAAACAAAAGACAGAAACTGGTAGCATTAGTGGATGAAGGAGTGGTGGTAGCTTCACGAAGTAAATTGTCCCAAAGCCCCCTAGGTCTATGACTAGGATGAAGGAGGTTACAGAGGGGCACACCAATCAAATACCAATTGAACAGAGACCCAAATGAAATGTGGGCAAAAGCCATGTGAATAACTGGGGGAAAGCATTCCAGACCAAAGAAAAGGAGATAATAAAGACCTCAGGCCAGGAGCATACTCAGCTTGTTTAGGAAAATCCAAGAGGTCAGTATGACCAGGATGAGTTTAATGAGGAAGTACATGGTAGAAAAAGGGATCTGAAAGGTCAGAAAGTAGGCTGATCATGTGGGGGCCCTGTCAGCCACGCTGCTGCCACTGAATCCTATTCTGGAGAAATGAGGATCCATTGGGAAGTCTTGTGCAGAATAGCATTATGACTTGATTGTGATTTAAAACAGTTGGTCTTGAACTTGTGTGGAGAGGAGACTAAGGCGCAGGGAAGCCAGGAGAAATGACAGCGACTTGGCCCAGAGAGGGAGCTGTGCGTCAAAGTGGGAAAATGCAGAATATAATACAAAGGAGCCAATAGGATTTGCTAATGTCCTCAACTGAGAGAAAACAGTCAGTAATGGGCCAATAGACTTCTATTTACTGAGATGGAAAGGACAAGACCTGAAGGAATACATGGAGTCTTGCATCCAGATTTGCTTCTCCATTTCTGATGCCTTTGGTACACACCAATAGAGATGTCTGGAGTTGGAGGGATCAGGACGGACCTACAAATCTGGACATCATCTGCAGATGATTTTTTGGAGCTGTGGGCTTGGATGAAATGGCCTAGTGAGTGAGTATAGCTGGAAAAGTGGTCAGATAACTGAGTAATTTGAGACTGGAATTGAATCGAAGTTCCAGACTATGTCCTGCAGAGCCTTGGGTTTCATGGGGTGCTGTGGAGACCATGTGAGAGTTGGTGGGGTGAGTGTCTTGGAGGTTCCTGCAAGGCTTAGCCAAAACATTTAAGGTTCTCTCCTTGCTTTGAGCAGATAGCTCTGCCTTTGCCTTTAGGATTTCTATATGAGATTTCCTTTAGGGGAAAAAAAAACAAGTTCTACTTCTTGAAGCACAAAGCTTGAAAACTGTTGAAAGACATCCCACTACTGGGAACGTTTGTGAGAACGTAGAGAGGGACCCTATCTAGAGAGCTGCCACCAAGGAAAGTCTACAGTTGGGGATGAAAATCAGACTATTTGTTGTTTCTAAAGCTTGATTTGGCTCCACTGCATTTTATTCCCATGGTCCCAATTCTTTTGCTCCCAATGCCTTCAGGGCAGGTTTGGCTGGCTTGAGTTGTGGGGATTGAACCGCAGCAACCTGAGCCTGACTACTTTTTTGAAGCAGCCATTTAAAGAACTGAGCTAAGGGGAAAGCCCCCATCATGGTCCCAATTCTTGAACAACAGTTTCAGTTCAGATTCCACCTATGTGGTGATGCAAAAATGACCCACAGGGGTGACCTATGACCTATGACCACTGGGGCCGCCACCACCACCACCACCATCACCACCATCACCACTACCCTGGTGAAAATGATGAGCCTCCAAGGAGTGGTGTAAAGGGTATACATCTTGTGGTATAAGTAACCAAGTGTTACCTTCAATTCTGATTTTGAAAAGAACTGTAGAACTGAAACATTCATGGTGAGTAACCTTGGCCTTCTCTCTTCAGGCAACCTCTTCTTCATCAGCTACAGTCTGCCTAGGCTCAGGCAGTGTTTAGACAAGATCCCACTCATGGCTGCCAACTCCTACGGCACAGAAATGTACCTTTGGTGGTCAGTTCCTCAGTGTCCTACATGTTTCTTAATTTCTCACATTCTGTGATCTCTGCCTTCTATCTAGATACAATGTTAAAAGTTTAGTCTTCTTCACTTGGATGAAACTTTCTAAGATCCTTCAACTTGCAAATAAGTTTGGGGGAGAAATACAATGATCTTGAAGAAAAATTCTGAATGTAGTTGAAACAACTCTGCTTTCCTCTAACAAACTCATTTCACTGCAAGAATGAAGTGTGAGTTGCTGAATTTAGGAGTCTCTAATCCAAGCATTTAAAGCCTGGTAAATAGTGTGCTTTATAAAACCTATGGTCTTCTGCCAAGACTTTGACTCTATGTTTTCTAACCTTTTTGAAGGATTCTAAGAGAAACACCCCATAGTTTGTAGGATAATAAAAAGGCAGTATGATACCAGGCATGAGGATTTGCACAACTTGCCCAACTCCCTTGCCTACTATAGTGGAAATATTTTGCTCTTGTGTGTACAACATCCTTGCTCTAGCCCTCTCTATGGGAAAACACCCCTGCTGCACCTCCCTATCTATGGTTTTGTGGGGAGGACCCTTCCCCCAGGTATAGGGGTGGGAATGAGTCACAAGCTAAAGTCAATCTGAGCTCAGAGGCTGGATCACCAAAAGTCCCAGAATCCACCAGGGCTAATGTCAATGAGGCTTAGGACTCTGTTGCACTGAGGACAGGTATTTTCACTGGAACTAGAGTCATGAGTTATGAGGCTGGGCTATTAGCATCTATTTTGTGCCCAAAAGGAAGTGTTTAACTAAGTTAAGAACCTGCTCAGAGGAAGACAGAACAGATGGATAGGGAGAGATGGTGTTCTGGATTCAGCTGTGCCCAAGGACAAAAGATGAAATAAATTTTCTTTTTTTTTTTCCTGAAATAAACTTGAATCAGTATCTTTGTCACTTGGAATCAAAGGAATCTTTTTTATTCCTGTATGCTTGCAATACATAATAGTTATGTTTGTTTAGGAGAACTAGTACACGTAAGTAGCATATCTTCATAATTTTTCTCTTTTCCCCATTTCATAACCTTCCCCTTCACCCTCATCTCCTTCCTCAATGCTAAATGAGCCACCTTCTCTGTATCTTGGTATCTAAAATGCAGGATTTTGAAAACCAGCCAATATTTCTCAATGAAGGCACAACTTACACTGGGTTGGGACAATTCTTTATTGCACAGATGGTCCTGAACTTTTGTTTTTGCCCCTCCCTATCAAATGTGAAACACAATGTTTTTACAACTATTAAACATCCATTCCAATATACTAATATACTACTACACTCGTGTGCACACACAAACACACACACTTCTAAATGCTGCCTACCAGAGTGTTACTACCCCCTGCTGAAAGCCAATAAACTAGAAAATCTCTAATACCTCTTAACATCCATGTTGAAACTAGCCCAGTCATGTGTCAGAAATTAAATTCCATAAAACCTACTTTTAGCAACAACTGAAAATGCATTAATTTCTGTGTTCATGTCTTTGAAAAATGAGAATACTACCATACAATGATATGGGTAAACTTATGAAAGGATTGTCACAATAAATTACTTGATACAAAGTAACTCCACCGTAAACTAAAATAGAATATCATGGGTGCATATAACTTACCCCATTAAAAAGACAAAATAAAATAAGCAAATTTTAAATGATCTTTGCATACCCTGAACTCTATCAATAAAGGATTAAGATCACTTATCCAGCTACTTTCTGCCACCATCATTTTCCAAGCTTCTTTAATTATGTCTTCAGCAAGAGCACTTGGTCTAGGGTGTATGGATGGGGGATTTCACTTATAGAAGGACATGGGCCCAAGTGCTCCTGCAAGGACAAAGGCAGAACCGCAGCGACAGTGATGCCCAGACCCAGCTGTGCTCATTCACCTCTCCAAGCTGATTTCTTCATATACAAAGCACGTACATGTCGTTCTTTGCTAGCCAAAAACCACAAATATCAAATCCACGAATGTCAAGAAACTCCAGGACTCCACAGTACTAAGTAAAAGTAAGAAAAAGAAAGTTTCCAGTATTCTTATCAGTTTTTAATCTATTTTCACGTTACTTTTCTCATCTTTGTGAGTTTGGGTCTTCTCCTTTTGCTTTAAGCCACGCTACTCTGTCTTCTTGGCAACTGCGCACTCTTAATATCAATTCTCAAAGATCTAAAGCGTCCCCTGGCAAGTCTGGCTCTGCCTGTCAGGGGAGTGGGCTAGGTCCCACGCGTCGCCTTTGAAATGTGAGCAGAAGATGAGTACACATTGCGTGAGCACACCAACCACATGCAGGCGGAGGGATACGGCCGCGACACAGGCAGCCCTTTCATCCCAGCTCTCTTCAAAATGTCATAAATTATGTCCTGCCAGGATGTCTCGCTGGATGTCTTGCCAGGAGTCCGGGGGCAATTCTGACGTGAAGGATGATTTGAGGGGGATTCGATAGCACCCTCCCAGCTGCCCTCGCTAACCACCACTGCTCTCCACTTCAGCCCTTCCATGAAGCGCAGCAATAACTTCTGCCCCTGCAACAAAGCAGTCTTTGAAGGCTGAAAAATATGTACCTTAGACATCAGAGACCAAAGGGGCAAGGCAGGGAGGAAGTCAGACCACTTCATAACTGCTTTCAGAGTTTCAGGCTGCATAGAAAGTGGTCCTGAAACTGGGAGTGAAACCTCAATCTTTCCTACATTCATCTTTGAAGCCAAAAGCTGATGGGAAGGCGGCTGGCTTTGAAGCACAGCGCATATCTTCATGAATAGCAGATTTAAGTCTGCATCTAACTTCCTGCATTCACTTTGCTTAAATTACTGGGGCTGCTCTGCGTGGTCTTCCTCGTCTTCTTTGTACTTCCTTTATCTCCGCACCTTCATTCCTCAGATTAGTCTTGCAAAGGAACTGAGAAGTGCAGTTCAGCAGAACAGACCGCAGCCAAGCCTCATGCAGGGCTATCTGGGTACTAAAGAAACGAAGTCTACCTCTTGTCCATCCCTTCTGTATGCAAAATAATCACCTCCAGCTGGGCCAAGTTGGCGGAGCAAATATTCACTTTTCACATGATTTTGCTGCAGCGACATAATGAATGTATTTCTTTGATGGAAGAAATAAGCTTCGTGAAATAAACTGTTTGAGGGTTTGGAGTCAGAGATGGAAACATGGGCTGCTTTGTTCTTGTCACAGCTGCTTCACTATCTAAACCATTTCTCCATTTCTGAAGACTCTGTCTTTTCTCTTCCAGCCACAGCCCTCAAGCTACAATCACAGGCTCGTGATTTTTTTTGGAGATGCCAAGATTATGAATACTTTCTTACGAATATTTTCCTTTGAACTCACTTCTCTTGAAGAAGAAAAATAGCCCTGTATATTGCAGGGTTGACAGTAATAGGCGAAACATACAAATTGTTCTCTTAGGAGCTGTAAAATGCTCCAGAATGAAGCATAATGTTTATGGAGCACCGCCTTTACAGCTATAATTTTCAAAAAGTAATATTTCTGACTGGCATGAATTATACAAAATGTATTTCAGAGATTAATATCAAAGTTAATACCTTGAAATGCCTCCCTTTATGACATCATGATTGCTTTTCTTATATTAATGCAAACTCTAGCAAAGGGAATTTTAGGATGTGGCATTTCAAAGCAAGGAAATGTTTGCTGGATTAAGCTGCTTATAATTTTACTTTTCCCTTTATCCCATTTAAACACATCCTCCAGCCTCCTCTAAAAAAAAAATTCAACAAATGCCAACTCAACAGATTATAGCAGATCTCCTATTAATTCCGCCTTAAAAGGAGCTTATCATTTTGGCTTCAAATTATAAATGCAGCACCATCAACTAATGTTTAGGGTCCTTTAAAACTTATTTTCATGCTGTCTATCATCAGTTAAATCATTTATCACACAGTATCATCAACTAAACCATTTCTTTCCTGATGCTAAAAAGAAATTGTGTTTTTCCCAAACTCCTTTTATTTTTTCTCATCCAGAAAGTTAATCGTGAAAACTCAGCTCCCTTTAATCCTGCTTTGTGGCTTAGATTCTTTAGCCCCAGAACCACTCATATGGGTTTCTGTTATATCCATGCTAATGCAAAAATAGTCTTTAGTATAGCAGAGAAATAATTCTGCACAGAGATGATGCCTAATACTGTCAGGTAAATCACGGCAACAAGGACTCAAGACTGCTTCCCCAGACTGAAAGGATGAACTAAATAAAATTTTCAGGATACACCCATTGCTTTGCATTTGACATTAAGAATATTCTGCATGTCTTTTACAGAGGCAATAATTTAGAGTGGCCCAAATCATGACAGTTAGAGTACAAATCCCCCTGGTTCCATTTTCTAGTTACATAATCTTGAGGAACACATTTAATCACTCTAAGCATTATAAAATGAGCTTAATAATACCACCCACCTTGTAGGTTTGACATGAGGATAAAGTTGGTAAAAATACATAAAGCTCTCTAGCACCATCTGGCACAGAATTAGTGCTCAATAAGTGTTAGTGTTTAAAGTTATTAACTTACAAAGGCACATATATTGGTGTATATTTTGTAATATGTGTGTGTGTGTGTGTGTGTGTGTGTGTATTTTCTAGTTGTACAACTTTTTTTTTTTTTTTTTTTTTTGTATTTTAGTAAGGGTCTACAGGATCTTACTAGTAGTGACAGGCACGCACCACCACACTCAATCTCAATCCTTGTCTCAGCGCACCCTGGGAGTGAAGCTGGCTGGCATGTCAGGGACGGAACCTGGCCCATCTGCCTAAGCAGGCACTTTAATCCACAATAGCTCAGTGGTTTAAAGCACCTGCAAGGAGGCGTAAGGGCCTGGGGATTGGTCCCTGGGTCTGCCTTTGCCGGCCCTGCCTCCAGGGCACAGTGAGATGGCAATTGAGACTGGGCATGGTGACGCATGCCTGTAATCCCAGCTCTTGGGAGGCTGTAAACAGTCACATCACTAGAGTCTGATCTAGTAGTGAGACCCTGAACACCCTGTAGCCCCTCCCATAAAAAAAATTTAAAAATACAAAAAAAATTTTATATATATATATATATATATATATATATATATATATTTGGCCATCCCTATAGTTGTACAACTTTAGCATCTTATTATAAAAATAGTCTTATGTATTGTGTATATATAATATAATTTTAGAAAATTTTGTAGGGGCTGGGGATATAGTTCAGCAGCACAATGCTTGCTTGGGAAACACAAGGTCATGAGTTCAATTCCCAGTACCAAAAAAATAAATAAATAAAAGGAAAGTTTTGTAAAACAAAAAGTCCTAGAGGGCTGGGGAAATAGCTTGGAGGTCTAAGTGCTTGCCTGGAAAGTGCAAGGACCCAGGTTTGATCCACAGTACTACATGCCATGCTGGCCCTGGAACTGGGCATACTGTGCCAGCCACTGAAACTGGGCATGGCGGTGCACACCTGTAATCCCAGTGCTGGGGAGGCTGAGACAAGAGCATCAGTATGAGTCCAAGCTGCATAACAAGACTCTGTACCAAACATGTAAATAAGGGTTTTTTTGAAAAAAATTTAAGTCCTAAAAAAAATCTAATTCTGTAAAATATGTCAACATGAAATTATAAACAATGTTTTACATGTATATATAAAATTTTGGATATATTTTGCATATAATTAGGTACAGTCATAAATATAAACTATATTTAACCTTTTCTTATCCAGAAGTATGTTTAGCAAGTATATTACTTGTTAGTGACTTCCATTGTCACTGAAATTAAAGCTGGCATTAGGCTGGCCAAACAGCTCAACAGATAAAAGCTCCTGCAAGCAGGTACAGGGCCAGGAGTTCAATCCCCAGGCCTCTCTCGCCAGCCCCGCCCCTGGGGCGCACAGCGGTGACAACTGAGGCTGGGCGTGGTGGTGCCCACCTGTAATCCCAGCTCTTGGGAGGCTGTAAACAGGCAGATCACTAGGAGTCCCATCTAGTAGTGAGGCCCTGAACACCCAATATACCCTTCCCTAAAATACAAAAATAATTAATTAATTAATTTTTTAAAAAGCTGGCATTGCCCCAATCACCTGATCTGTTGTCTCACTCTCTACCTAGTCTCAGCAAAGTAGTTTAATGAGAATTTAATTCAACATCTGCTCTGTACAGATAATACACATACAACAGTGTCCCCAACTAACATTCTTACTGAGCAAGATTGATTTCATAATTATTCAGTTGGTCAAATTAATATGTGAGATAATTATTTCCTTCCACTAAGGGCAATTCATAGTGTCTATGAATTTCTAGTTTTAAAAAAAATGCTTTAAGTTACCAAACATGGATTCCATATAATTTACAAAGAACTATCATAACTAGTACTGCTGTGCTACCTGAACACAGACTCTAGGGATCACAGTCAGTGGCGTTTTTCCGTCTTTGTCCAGTCCCAAGACCAAAACAGCAAATACACAGTAATTATACAGTTGGGGGGTGTTCACATGTAGGTACAAATTGGTTACACCAATACATAAAATGTAAGAAAAATAGTTGGGCGTGGAAGTACATAGCTGCAATCCTAGCACTCCAGAGACTTGAGGAAGGAGAATCTCTACAAGTTCAAAGTCAGCCGGGCTACATAGTGAGCTCAAGGACAGGCTGAGCTTAGACAGCTTGTTGCAAAAATAAAGTAAAATGAGAGAAAAATAAAGAGGCAATGATGATTCTGTTAATATGATGCAATTACTCTTTTCTTGTTATCCATTTTCTTTCTTTCTTTCTTTCTTTCTTTCTTTCTTTCTTTCTTTCTTTCTTTTTCAAATATATTTGATTCAGAGTCTCACTACTCAGCTTGGACTGGTAGTGATCGTCTTGTTTTCAGTCTCCCTGGTGCTGGGATTACAGGCATGCACCACCACACTCGGTCTTGGTGGCCAGCTCAGAGCACCCAGGGATGGGGCTGGCATGGTATGTGGTGCCAGAGAGCAAACCCTAGTCCCTGCACTTGTATAAGCAGGCTCTCTGTCCAATGAGCTATCTTGTCAGCCCTTATTATCCATTTTCTTTTTTTCCCCATAATTTTATTGATAAACAAGTAGCAATGAGACAGTTGCAAATAAAATCGGTAGGACAGTTTCAATAATTAACACACTGCATACATTCTTCCTAGTGGTTAATTGC
>NDGM011117060.1:0-11654 GCA_002564305.1 Octomys mimax
AGAGACAGAGACAGAGACAGAGACAGAGACAGAGACAGGAAAAAGAGGAAAGAGGTAACAGTCTTCTTCAGGGAATGTTTGTATGTTAGTGACTTCAAAATAAAACTGGCACATTTTAGTTTCTAATTATTTTTAGTGAGCTTGGAGGGTTTTAATTAAAATTTAAGAGTGCTCTTCAAGCTCTCCAAGCTCCAATTTTATCCCACTGTATTGTGGAGCACTTGCTACTGTGGAAAAATGTACAGTAACTGGCATGTGCATCTCTGTTTCCTAAATAAAAATGTGGGATGGATAATCATTGGGGATTAATATATATGGTCATTTTCTGTTGTAAATAAAAGTCATGGGCACTTTAAACTAGTTGTCATTGTTCTTGAATAATAAACATTTAATATGCTTGAAATATATGATTCCTGTGGTAAAAATAAAATTTCCTGTTTTCTTAAATGAGTTGGTAAAGTAGAAGACATTATAAATGCAGAGCAGCAGTCACTGTTTTTTCACACTAAAATATTCAAAAGCTATTGGTCATATTTTATTATTTTAATATTTTTGGCTTTAGACATCACTTTGAGGTGAAAGGAGGAAAAAATGTTTGCTTTCATATAAATTATTTTAAGGAAGAATGAAACTGTCTCATTACTCTTTTCTCTCTCTCTCTCTCTCTCTCTCTCTCTCTCTCTCTCTCTCTGCCCCCCCCAGATTGAACTCAGGCCCTCGCGCTTGCCAGGGAAGCACTTATTCTAATGAGCCATCTCCCCGGCCCCTTCTTTCCTCTTCTTTATGCTTTAATATTAATTATAATTTATTTACTCTCTTTGATGTATAACGAAATGTTTTGATGCAGAATAGAAGTTAATATTGCTGCATCTTTGATTAAACAAGAGGAATGTGCTGTGCCAGCCCCGCCCCCGGGGTGCCCTGAGATGGCGATTGAGGCTGGGCGTGGTGGCGCGCGCCTGTAATCCCAGCTCTTGGGAGGCTGTAAACAGGAGGATCACTATGAGTCTGATCTAGTAATGAGACCCTGAACACCCTGTAGACCTTTCCCTAAAATAAAAAAAAAAAAAGAAAGAAGAATGTAAAAATTTCTCCCAAACAGCACCAGAAAGATGTGAAAATGAGCATCCTATGCTCTTTCATTTTATGTTTCTCTTTTACTATAAAAGCTTATTTGCCGGTAAATCGTTATTAAGCCATGAAAAAACATTCTGTACTTACCTAGTCTGAAATCTAGCTCTATGTAGGAAGTGGAAACTGCATTTCACAATCCACTAGGGAGTGTATTTTTCAAAAAATCAGTCCTCAGTTTTATCTTTTTTTATTTTCTTAGAAAAACCATTTTGAAAGGAAAGAAAAGAAACTCAAACTGTATGAAACTGAGAATCAAAACACATGGAAACTTTATATCCTTGCTTAAAATATGGAAGAGAACTTAAACCTTATCTTTAGATTTTTTGATAGTGTTGTTTTACTCTCTGTTTTTATAAAAAGGAGACAAGGTCAACATCAATTCCTGCATTTTATTGAGTAGACATATATTGCTCAATGGAACAAATTCTTTCAAAGTAACAGGTATAAATTTTGGCATTCTAGGACACTATATTAATATGGAAGCATTATTACTTAGATTTATTTTAAGGTATGTGTATTTTGGTAACTTTATATCCTATGGTTTTGTGATTCTTTGACTCAGTTTCCAAAACACATGTAGTTCCATTCCTGTTTCTCAGCTGAAGGCAACTCAAAAATCACTAAACTGAATAGTCAACCTAGGTAACTATATTTAGATTATATTTTCCATCATTTTTGAGCACTATGACACAAACAGAACTATAATGATTGTTTTCAGAGGAATCAAATAAAACATATCTGTGTGTGCAACATAATTCATAAGTGTTTGTGGGACAGTCAATCCTTTTCTTCTTCCTTATTTTTTTGAGGGGGTATGGAGGAAGAGGGACAGGGTCTCACTATATAGTTCAGGCTGGCCTGAAATTTGCTGTAGTCCTCCTGCATCAGCCACTTGATGCTTGAATTACATACAGGTGTGCGTCGCCACATCTGGACAATTCTGTTTTTCTATTTGGAATCATATGTGACTACTGTAGTCTTACTCTTCTCATGTACAGAATGCAAACTGGCTCTTTAGTTAGTTTTTCCTCTTTGATTTTGCAATTGTGCTAGATCAAAACATGGCAAAAATTTGATCAGATCATTTACATATGTAAAGCTAGTATCCTATTAGTGTGGTAGAAGGGAGATGAATCCTTTTAATTTGCCTTTTGCCATGATATTAAGTGTCAATTGGTACATTCCCTTAAAGAAAAAGAAACTTTAAAATGTAAAATGGCTTTTGTAATTTTATGTCAGGTCCAGGCTTCATCATTTCAAATAAGGAAGCTTTTACGGGAGGAAGAGGTGTTCTTTACCTACACACCACTTGGTAACAATCTGCTTCTTTTGGTTCCCCCCCTCCCCGACCTTTCCTGCTTTGCCAAACAGTACAGAGTGCTCAGTGCCACCTGTGGTGTGCTCTTAGAAGTTTGCCAGTGAGATAATTAAGGGAGAAAACTGAGCTTTTCAAAAAGCTTTCTTACAGTTTGGAGTCTTCTTGAAATCTCCTAGAATTAAGATGAAATGTTTACAGCATTGTATATAGTGATTTTCATTGCTTTAAGACAATCAGTGGTTGTAATTAAATATTTTCATGGTTGTAAGTGTAGACATGGAAAAATTGGTTTGTTTTATCCCTCAGTGTCTTCTACTAGGCTGGGACTTCATGTAGCTAGATTAACTTAGCATTATAGAAAGGGTTAAGTTTTTAATAGAATGTAAAATGCTTCAAAGTTATTAGCCATTTTATTAGTGAGATGCTTCTAAGAAAGGCAGTGTCCAAAAAGTCTGTTATCTGTGAAGTATATGTTTGTTTTGTCCATATAGCTGCTTTTCTCCCGTGAAGTTTCAGCCGTTTTCTCTTGGATCTTTGAAGGTTTTTTAAGTCTATGTATAGAAAAGAGAGACCTATTTTAGTCTTTTTACTTCTAATATGTTTCTAGTCCTAGGATATGGACTTGTTCTAAATTTGTGCATTGCTAATAAACTGAGCTTTTAACTGTGACTATTTCAATATATGTTCTCAGCTCAAAATTTAACCAGTTCGTACTTTTATATTTCTGTCACAAAACATGATATGACATATGCAAAGGGTAAAATTTTTAATCAAAGTGGGATATGAAATTCAAGTCTTTTTATTGACTATTCTTACCCATAATATAAGATTATATTGATCTTTTTCAGAAATTCAAAACTGATTTGAAAAAAACTAATCTCTGACAGGCATGGCTTTAAAAATTTGCTTCTTTTAAATTTGGTTTTATTATTTATGATTTTAGCATAAGACAATTAGGTATAGCACAAAATATGTATTTCATTTCAGAATACGAAATAAAAAATACCAAGAGACATTGGGGCAAATAGATAAAACCTGAACATATTCACAGATGCCACATTGGAAGGTCACTCAGAATCCATTTTAGTTTGCTTTGAAAGCCTAGGAAAATAATAGGAGAGAAGGAAGTGCAAAAGTTGGAAAGAAAAAAAGGAAGAAAGGAAGGGCTGGAAAGAAGGGCAGGAGAAAATAAAAAATAAAGCTGATTTCTATTTAGAAAGAATTTCAGCTTCTGCAGAGAGATAGCTAATGCAGTTGGTCTTCATCCGCCTTTTGGGTCCCACAGATCTGGATTCCATCCATGCCTTGACTGATTGTGTCATGGACAAATGTTAATTGTTTTTCACAGATACATTATACCTTCTAGCCATGCAATGGTCTGCTCATCTCTTAAGCAGGGATCGCTGCCTTTTCTAAAGCTAATCCAGCTTCTAAAGCCCTCTAGAGCCATCTTGACCTAACTGTCATTCTGAAAAATTCAAGGAGGCTTTAGAAGCTAGAGAAATAAAATGAATGGAAACATGCAAGATATAGGTGCTGATGGATAAAGAAAATGCACTTGGAAACGGAGCGGCCATTTTAAATAAAATTTTATAAGAAAGTTATCAGTATTTTGACACTCAGAATGTTGAAGTTTGTTGGGAGTGTGCTTTGTACTGGAAACTGAGTGTTTAGATCTGTATTCTCTTTGGAAATATGGCATATTTGTTAAGATTTGTGGCTGAGACAGCACAAGCAAATAGTTGTATGCAATAGCTC
Organism: Octomys mimax; assembly: GCA_002564305.1. NCBI lineage: Eukaryota > Metazoa > Chordata > Mammalia > Rodentia > Octodontidae > Octomys > Octomys mimax. The sequence goes on from NDGM011117060.1 coordinate 4,211, forward strand.
CACTTTCAAATCCAGCTAAATAGAAAACCTACTCAAAAAGAAAATTTTGGTGGTTTTAAAGACATCCTGAAGCTTAGATTGGAGCAACATTTATGAATCTTTATCAAAGCACATGTATTTGGTCCTTATAATCTATTATATTACTTATAAATGCAGTAAGGCAAATAATATTTAAATAGACATTTTATTTAATAAAAATAAGCACATTTTGTGAAAAGTTTTAGTCGTTTTCATTACTAAGGTACAGCGGACATCTTGACTTAATTTTTCCTCCTCCTTTACTCTAAAGGAGTATTTTATAAAAGTTAGATTTCTTTTTTAAAGACCAAGTGGTTACGGGTTGATCGGCCACTTCTCCCTTGAAGATGTTATTGTTTGTTGTACAGCAGATAAAATTTTCTTGGATTTAAAATGTCATCTGGATTAAAAGCAGTATCATTTAAACTTAAGCCCATAGGAAAGATCCCTCATTCCTAACCTTTCAATTTTGAACACTGATAACTGCCAGTTAAATAGTCATAGAATTACAATACTAAGGAAAGATTATTGAGCATTATCCTGTGTTCTTCTGGGCAACGGTTTGTCATCTTATGGAAAAAAATCAACTGAATCGTGATATTTTATAATACCCAGAATAATGTAATTATCGAACGTGTTGCAAAAAACCCAGCATTGTACATTGTTACATGAGAGATTTTCTCCATAAATTGGCCTTCTGATTTTGTAATATACATATGTTCATAATGTTTATTTTTGTATTTTAACAGATTCTTCCTGCATGGAAAAACTACTTTCAAAAGATTGGAAGGAAAAAATGGAAAGACTAAATACAAGTGAACTTCTTGGGGAAATTAAAGGTACAATATAAAAAATAATGAAAATATCAATGCATGAATGTTATTTTGTGTGATGACATATTTGCTGGTTTTCTGTAACACTAAATTCTTACCTAAATTCTTACTTCATGATTGTAGATGGGAGAGCAAATGTATAATATGTCTCTAAAATTATCTTTGTAATATTTACAGAATGAAATTTCTGCCCATACATTGCCTAATGAATTTACTTAATGCATGGGAAAGAAAAATAGTTATGTCAAAAAAGAAAAATTTAAGTTCAAGATACTCTTAGTTCTTCCTCTTAAAATCATAACACCTTAATTTATGAGTCCAAATTATTCATTTGAATTTCTTCAGATCAAAACAGCTTACCTATACCACCTTTTAATAAAAATCATATATAATGTACTGTGCATAATAATTTATTGGTGGATTCGAGTCCTGGATACCTCAGATCCTTACCACATCGACTTTGTAAATTACTAGATGAATGGCTTTAGGGAGACCACTGGATTTTTCTATATTTCATATTTATTATCGCTAAAGTGGAAATGATAGCACACATTATAGACTCAGTAAGAGAATTAATACATTCAAAGCTCTTGGATCCACAATACCTGATGACAGTTAAGAAAGTACCTACAAGTATAAACTGTAGTAGCTGTTAATATGTCAAGAGGAATATTGATTAATCACAAAGATTTCATAGAATTTAGCATTTCATGATCTTTGACTCAGATGAAAATGAGTATCTTAATTTTTGAAAAACTATGTTTGATCATCAATCCCAGTCTATGAAGTATTAAATTACTTTTAGCTGGAGCATCATATTTGCCTGGCAAACCCTTACTGATTTGTTTATGGAGGTCAAGTGCTATATCCCTAGGTTTTTGTTTCATGATTAAAACTCAGTCATTCAGTCAATCATCCTTCTAGTCATAGCTTTTACCTGCACTAATAATTTAAAAACTTAATTCTATTAGTTTTTTAAAGTTCTCTAACAACTTTAGAAGGATCTTCCTGTTGGTTCTGGGTAAAATCCCAGTTAAGATGACAGTTTGTCAGTAAGTATCAATTGCCTATGTTGAAGCATTTTATGTTCGAGTCAAATAAAGACAAAGGGAAGTCATCTTTTTCCCCAGTGAATCATTAATAACTCTTTCCTTTAACTAATACAGTATCAAAATCAAGTAGAAATTGGATATTATTTTGAATTGCACTGCTTCTGTTTTTTACTCATAAAGGCCATGTGCTATTTTGGAGAAAAGAGAAACTCAACTTATAGCTGACAGGCTGAAAGAAAGTCATCAGTGACATATTCTCTATCCAGCTGCAGTGACGTGGCGTGTGCTACTCTGTACGGCATTCTGTGTTTTCTTCTCTTTCCAAAGTCACTGGTTTTATAACAGTGAGAACCGAAATGGTTTATGCAAAGGAAAGCTTTTGCCAACATGAGTGATGGAGTCTTGTCTTCTCTTAGTAATGTGGAAGCTAACATTTTATTATATCACAACTCAACATAGAGTTTTAAACACCAGAGTATCTTTTACTTTTACACTTCATTTTTCTTTAGAATTCTAATTCTAAATTTGAAGTAAAAAATTACAAGTCTTAGATACTCAAAATGTATAAACTTCAAAAGTGAAACATATGGAAAATTAGGCTTTTCAAATTCTTTGACTTTTGTCCCTGGATTTTTTATGTGATATGTGAGCATTTATTTATGTACTAGTCTTTGAGTTTTATGAACATAAAAATAATATTCTCACTGAATTTCCTATTTTGATTTATTGTATTTTTTGCCTCTTTTTCATTTTAATATTTTGTCCTCTTATACATTATACCTAAATTATACCAAAAATATATTCACTTAAACTGAAAAAGAATTTAAAGTGGTATTCAAATAGTTTGATTTAACTACTGCTGAAACTCAATATACATTTTTATTCTAGGTCAGATCAAGTCAGTTATTATCTACATGAACTTGTTATCCATTATGCTACAATTTTAAAGCAAATATAAATTATACCTCTTTGTTAGTATCTCTGAGGAATAGTATGTGGATAATCAGTGCTATATTATATACCAAGCACTGAGTATTTTAATAGGATTTATTTTTCTCTGGTTACAAAATTCCTACATATACATTTGTAGGAAACAGATAAAAATGGAAAAGAATTGTAATTTTATTCTAGCTGTTCCATATCATATGTCCTTTTTATTTTAAATTATGTGTGTGTGTGTGTATATATATATATATATATATATATATATATATATTTCCCCCATAAACTTAGTTTCATCTTTTTACTATTCTTTTGTAATCTGCTTTGTCACTTAATGCTATATTATGAATTACCTTGTGATTATGTAATGTAGCATATTTTTTTCACAGAAAATGGCATAATTTCGTTGAACCTTTTATTTAACATTTAGTTTGTTTTTAAGTTGTCAGAATGAAAAGCATCTTGAATACAAAGAATATCTTATTAAGACTTTTTGTTAATTAGTGGTTATTTTCTTTAGATTTATTCTTAAAAGTAAAGTTCTTGGCTAAACAGTATTCTTTTAAGACTTTTGATTTTTAGTGTCCCTTACCTACAGGAAAAGCATAGCATTTTATATTGTGTCTGGCAGTATCTGCAAATGCTTAGCCCTCAGTAGAAAATGTTCCTTTACAGATTTCTTGCAGGGGAAAAACCACTTATCATTGCTCACTTAATTTGAATTTTTTTGATTTGTGAGAATGAAGATTATACACAAATTTACTTGCTGTGAAGTGTCTCTTCCTTTGTGAACTGTATATGTTGGTTGCCAATTTTTCCTTTAAATGACTTGACTAGTTTTACCTGGTTTGTGAAAATTTATTGTATATATTAATGGTGTTGAATTTTGTCATTGACTTTATTTTATGGCTTTGTTGTCAGTCCTTCCATCACTTTGTAAAAGCTTTTCTTTCAGATTGTTTAGAAAGACCTTTCCTATCCTGAAATTAGATCACATTCTACTGTATTTTCTTTTACCTGTATGGCTATACTTCAAAATATTTAAACTTCTCTTATTCCTCATGAATATATTTAGATGTACAATGTTAATTAGGGATGTGTTAATTTTTTCTCAGTGGTTAACCAGATTTTTCTATATTAAATCTATTTTATTCCTTCTCCTATATAGTAGCAACTTTTATTATATTCTAATTACATATTTAGGACTATTTCTCAGTTTGAGTATATTCCACTGATCTTTCTGTCCAAATTTTTGTTAAAACTAAATGACATCAATCACTATCGCTTCATAATACTTTTCATAATTTTAAGTTTAAGGTGTTTTTATTCCTTTTGTAGAAGTTATCTTGCTTTATTTTATCAATTGTAAATTAAAATCCCAAAGTGATGCTTCAAAAATTATTTTTATATGAAACTATAAGGTAGATTGGCATCTTTATAAAATTGAGCATTTCCACTTAAAATTATTTAAATCTTATATGTTACTCAATAATATTTAACTTTAAAATATAGACTCTGTACATTTCTTTTGGTGTTTTATTTGTACTTTAATGCTTTTGCTTACTCTTGAGAATGTGATATTTTTCATTTTATTTACTTTTTGCTAATGTTTTTAGAGATGTTAGTGCATTTTGCTTATGTATTTTTCTATTTTATTTATAATTTTTAAAATTTTTGAGTAGAGTAGGTCTAGTTATGTTGCAGATGAGTGTGCAATCCTCTACTCATAATGCAATGCATATAATATAGAGAATAGTATTAAGCAATAGAAAAAAGCAAGTATTTTAGTTAATTCTTAAATTTATGGTATTTTTATACTACTTCAGGGTATTTTTTTGACTAAGATTTTATCATTTAAAAATATTTTAGTGTATAAAAAACTGCCTTTTATGGTATAGGTTATTTGTTTCCATTTAAAAAAATTTAGTATTGAAATAAACCTGATTCATCATGGAATAGTCTTGTTTTAATGTACTATCTACTTTTTAGCTTATATTAACACTTGTTACGCTTTATAAAATCTATAATTATAAATAAAATTAACTGTTTCTCTTTATTTTCACTTTCTCGATTTTTAGCTCCAAATTTTACTGTGGAATTAGAAAACTCCTCCTCATTTTCTGGATAATGTAAAATTAAATAGATAATGTGTGAATTATGTATTTCTTGAAATTACAAAGAATATACTTATGCCATATTTAGGATTAGAGTTTTTTCTTTGAGATTTTTAAACATTTTCAATTTCTCTTTAGATAATTTTTCCTTAAAATATTTTTTGTAGAAATTATATATCTTATGACATTTTAAAATGTTAATATTAGTTTAATATACAGTAGCCCTCATTTTAAATCATATGACTTTAAATTTTGAATATTTGTATTTTTCCCCCTTTTGCCCTTTACTTGCCAGTGGTTTTTCTATTTATTAACTGTGAATTCCCCATCAATCCAGTTTTTGGATTTATGTGTCAATTCTGCTACTTTTCAGTATGCCAATTAATTAATATTGCATTTACCTTTACTAACTTGTCTTGTTTTCCTTATAATTCTTATTTTTTTTGTTTTTAAATATCATCTAACTTCCTTGATTAAATACTTCCTTTAAAAGTGTTTCAATTTAATAATAAAGTTGCAACATTTTGTTCTTGAGTGTTTCTAGAAATAGCACTATTTGAGAACTTGTGTTTCCATTATTTAAAAAAAAATCAACATTTACATCATTTTTTTAAGTGACCTAGGCTTGCACACTATTTTTAAGTTTATTCTGTCTTTTAATAGGTGTGATGAAGTTGGGAGAGGGAGAAAACACAATCTATCATAACCACTGGAACAAATTGAGAGGAGTGTGGGCTATAATATGTATCAGAACAGGTTTTAAAAATAGATCCCAAGGGTCAGGGAGATAGCTCAGTAGAATAAGTGCTTGCCTGACAAGCACAAGGTCCTGAGTTCAACCCCCAGTTAAAAAAAAGAATCAAACTAGAGTGGAGATATGTCTATTAAAGACAACTAAGTTATTAGAGGCCAGCCAAGGGGCTAGGGAGATAGCTCAGTAGAATAAGTGCTTGCCTGGCAAGTGCAAGGGCCTGAGTTCAATCCCTGGTTCTGCATAAAGATAAAATAAAATAAAGGCTGGCCAAATAGCTCAGCAGATTAAAGCACCTGCAAGCAGGTGCTGGGGTCTGGGGTTTGATCCCTGGGCCTGCTGTGCTGGCCTCACCCCCGGGGCATGCTGAGAAAGCAATTGAGATTTGAGCGTGGTGGCCACGTGCATGTAATCCCACTTGGGAGGCTGTGAACAGGAGAATCACTATGAGTCCCATCTAGTAATGAGACCCTGAACACCCTATAGACCCTTCCCTAAAATACCCCCCATCACAAACTGTAATAAAACCTTATCTTTACATAATGAAGAAATAATAAAGTAATGATTTCCTTTTTATATTTCACTTAAATTGTGATTTCACATAAAATTCTTATTATCTAAAGGTTTCTAAAATCCCCAGGAATTGGATTAGTTTGAAAAACACTCAATCAAATTTTTTCTATGAGTCTGTGTTTTCTCTTAATATTTTACTGTCTGTATTTAAGGTGTACAGCAAGATGTATACATATGTGTATACAGTGAAATGATTACTACATGAAGTAAATTAACATATCCATGTATATTGTTTTCTTTTGTGGGTGTTAAGAGCACCTGTAATCTTTCTTAGCAAATTTCCTGTTACTATAATTTTATTGACTGTAGTCTTCATGCCAACTTGCTAGACATATTTATCTTATATATCTGTAACTTTATATCTTCTGACCTATCCTCCTGTGTGCTCCTGGTAGCTACTATTCTTAATATTTTTAAGAGAAAAATTCCACCTATATTACCCACTTTATTTTTTCCATAGGTACCCTCCTTTCTCTTGGCAACATTAGTTGATCTATAGACTGCTAGAGTCATAAATTTAATAACAGCACTTTCAAATTAGGTTCTGAACCAGGCTAAGATGGATACAAAAGAAAATACCTTTGTTATTAAAGATGGCACAAAATATTTAGAAATTTGCTTTGGTCTAGAGTATTGTGTTCAAATCAGATTTTCAATGCATTTCTTGCTATCTGTGTTACTTTTCCCATTACTGAGATAAAATACCTGGCACTCAAAAGAAGAAAGATTAATTGTAGCTTACAATGTCTAGAGGTGTCACTTCATAATTAGCTGGCTCCAAGGTGTCTTAGTGTGACAGAGGGGCATCGCAGAAGAGAAACTGCTCATGGCAGGCAGAAGGCAGCAAAGCAGGGAAATAGTGAAGCATCAGCTGGTGAGTGACAGCATCCCTCTTTCTCTCTCTTATATTCTATTCATGCTACACATCATACGTAAAGGGTAGTACTCACACCACAGTGGGCCATTTGCAGTATCTGCCCTCAGAGCTATGCTAACCAACCAGTGGACTAATCTAGTAATCACACACCTTTAGCCCAGCATCACACACTCTAGAGACAGCCATCTCTGGAAAGCCCCACTTATGACCACACACGGTTTTGAGGGTGTCTTAGTTACTCTTCTCTCATTGCTGGGACAAATACCCGACACTCAAAATGAAGG
>NDGM011117097.1:0-14143 GCA_002564305.1 Octomys mimax
CAACTACAGAAGTATAGGGAGGAAACCCAATCTGAAAAAAACACTGCAGTAGAAGAATTTATAGAAAGGGCAAAGGCCAATGGTGGAAGCTAGAAAGTCTATGCCAGTGGGATGAAGGATCTGTGCTACTGACTGAGGAATCGACTCTGGAACCAGAAAGCAATACTCAAGACAAGAACCAGAGCTCCCTGGAAAGGTACCACAGCAACAATGGCACCATCCTCAGCAACAGTGAGGTCCTGAGCTCCTCTAATGGGAACAGTGAAGCTCCTGTGAGGAATGCCTATGTAGCAAGCTTCTCCAGGAGGCTGAGCTGTCTACCATCTTTCCCCCCAGAGCCAGGAAACAATGCTCAAAGTGAGAACCAGAACTCCCAATAAAAGAACTGCAGCTGTCCTTAGAGACAATGAGGTCCCAAGCTCCTCCTCTGAGGAGAACAGACAAGTTCACCAGGAAAGCCAGCATGACAAGGCCACCCAGCAGAATCGCCCAAGAGAAACAGCAGCTTCCAACAGCTCCAACAGCTTCTCCAAACAGCTTCCCTCACAGCCCCCCAACAGCTTCTCCAGTTTCGCCTCTTATGCTGCTGGCAACAACCCGCAGGAGGGCCTCCTACTCCCAGCACGAGTTCAGTTCAGCTGGGTCCAACAGGTTAACCACGGCTGGCAATCCACCACCAAGCGTCCTTCGCAGGCTGGGGAGATTAAATGAATATAAGCAAAAAAACAGTCAAAATGCCTAACTTCAAAGGGCATTAAATAAATGTCAGCAGTGATTCAGCCTGACTCCCATAAGTCAGCAGAAGCACCAGAAATAAGGAGGTTGGCCAAAAAAAGGCAGCAAGCCCGGAGCTGGAGGGGACAGTGACTCCAGGGAGGCTGGGAGCATCTGCATGCCCTCCCTTGCCACAGGCAGAGAAGGAACTGAAAAGTAGCTTTCTCTTACAGTTCATTGCTTTTGTTAGAGGCATCTCATAGCTTGGCCACACCACAAATGAAACTGCTGGGGAGCCCAGGCCGCCCCCTACCCTTCCTAGAACTTTCTGGAACATCTGGCCACTGCCATATAGAGTCCAAGGCTCATGGCTCCCTCCCTCTTACCTCTTCCGGGCCCAATACCCAGTTCCCTATTTTTTCTTCCTGTGTGTGAGTGGATCCAGGGAGTAAGGGAAGAGGGTGGGGAATAAAAGCTGAGGTTCCCACTGGTCCTGAGCACTAAGGACAGCGGTGAACATGACAGACACCAAGGAAGCCAGGGCACCGCAGCTTGGCCCCCTGGGTGAGGTTGAGGTGGGACACTGGAGCTCAGGGAGGAAGTGTGGAGGGGGGCATGGGGGACCTCAGCCTGCCTAGACTGGGCTCTAACTGACTTCCTACCCGTTCAGACGAGGAAGAGCTGATAGCCGTTGGCCCAAGAACTTTCCTGAAAGGCTTTGGCTACCAACGAAGTTCTGGATACAGCTACTGTGCAGGTAGAGCAGGGCTGGGGACCAAGGAGGAGAGGACAGATGCTTGGGTCCTGAGAAAGGACAGGTTAGAGATCTGCTTCTTGCATCCCAGGAGGCAGAAAGTGGGAACTGGAATTCTGTATCCTGCAAAGAAAGAGTCTTCTGGACAGACGGTTCCTGGGCCATACTAAAGAGGGGACGCTGGCATGCTGGAACCCCATTCTTCCCCCACAGGGTGTCTGGGAAATGACTCCTCCCACCGGGTCCTACAGCTGCTCGCCATCACGTTATTCTCTGCACTCCTGCTGGCCATCCTTGTCCAAGGTCAGGGGAGGACTGAGGGTTGGGACAGAGGTTGGGTCGAAGCTGGGATGGGGCCCTTCGGAGGCCTTTAGAGGCTTCTCAGGATCCCTTCTACAGCTAGTGTGAGGGAGGAGAACGAGTGGGCGTACTTGGGCCACGGGGCCTACTTCCCCTCGCCTTTTATCCATCTCTGGTAATCCGATTTCCTCCCTTTTGAGTCGGATTGAACAGGACATTTGCACTCAGATATGACATGTCTGGAAGCCTACTCCAGGGCACATAACAGGGCCATACATGCTTAATAAATAAATGCAAGTGCGCAGTCATTGCATGTTTTTCTTGGCACAGTCTCCAGAAGTCCTAGCTTTCAGGAACTGGAGCAGGAGCGGTCAAATCAGGAGGAGATCAACCAGAAACTTCACCAGCTGAAGGCTGGAGTAGGTGAGTGACTAGAAGCCAGGTCTCCAAGGGCCCGAGGCAGCCTCAGTGTGCTGTCACTTTGCGCGATTCATGGCTCTCCCTAAGCCTCAGTTTCCTCATCTGTAAGTTGGGACCACAGAGAACCCTCCAAGGTAGCTTCTGGTCTTCACAGGGTGCCAGGCACAGAGTAGAAGCACTGAAGCCAGTCAGCGCCCTGGACTCTGCTCTCACTTCTAGATGCTGCTTCTTTTACTCTAGAGGAAAAGAGCTGGGGCACCAGGTGGAGAAGGAAAGGGGCTCAGGAAGTGGGGAGGAAGGGTTTCCCAGGTGCCATGTCAAGGGAGGGGCTGACTCTCCGAGACTTGCAGGCTTGGTGAACACAGGAACATGCGCGTGGAATCATGGGTTCAACCTGAGCGCACCTCTCCCAGTAGACAAGTGTGTGGGCCCTCACTCTGGGACTGGATGAGTAAGTGACAGAGAACTGAGAGGGTCTGGGTGTCAAGTCACGTTGCCAGCATCCCCTGTCCTCTCTGAGCCTGTTTCCTCATCTGTGAACTGGGGACACAGAACAACACACAGGATGGTGCTAGTTTTTCACAAGGGAGCACACACACAGTAGGAGCTCAACTAAGCCAGTTTCCTGGCCTTCCTTCTGACATCAAGAACCCTATTTCTCCCAGCCTGGACGAGGTGAGGCCAGGGTTCCTGGGGTTTCCTCGAGCAGGGCGGGGCTCAGGAAGTGATCAGTGAAGTGCTGCCCTGGGGTGCTGAGTCAGGCAGGACCCCAAGGCACGAAGCCTGGACAAGGACATCCAGATGGGAGTCCACCCTGACCATGTCTGCCAACAGACAACCTGTGCCGCCCCTGCCCCTGGGACTGGACGTTCTTCCAAGGGAAGTGTTACTTCTTCTCCAAGTCTAAACGGAACTGGCATGACTCGGGCACTGCCTGCAAGGAGGAAGGGGCTCAGCTGGTCATCGTGGAGAGTGCGGATGAGCAGGTGGTTCTGGGTGGCCCTCTCCTGTTCGGCAGTGTGCATCTGTTCTGCTCCCTGGCCAAGTTCAGAGGAGATGGTTGGTCAGATCAGGGCTTTCTGGATAAGTGGCTACTTACTATGGCTGATTTCAAGCTACAAGGGGATGTCTTGGTGGGGAAGCTGACAAAAGGCGATACGCATGATCAGCAGCCATGAGCTGGCACGATCTGTCTCCAGCACATTAAACTCTGTCATGAGGCCATTCATGTGGGCCTGCTCAGAATTAATCAGACAGACAAACATGCAGTGTTGACAGTTGTGTATGGGGAGAAGCCAACTACACACCACCTCTGTGTATGTGCACAAATCAGAACACATCTGCCCAGAGCATACAGTCGTGAGAGGGCTCAGAGCACTTGAGTTCATATGGGGGCCTTGGGCTGAGGTACAGTAGGTGGCTGGTGGTCAAGCTGCAAGCAGAACTGCCTGCCAAGAGATGCGCATGCTCTGGCTGGAAATGCGGGGCGGGCGGATGGCTCCCTACTGACTCCTTTTCTACCCCTCTAGAGCTTCCTGCAGCTGACTGCTAAGAGTAAAGGCCACACCTGGATGGGACTCTCAGACCTGAACAAGGAATCCACGTGGCACTGGGTAGATGGCTCACCTCTGTCGCTCAGGTAGATCTGAGGAAAAGGGAACAGCCGATAGACAGGGTGGGGTTCTGAGACTCTGGCTTGAGCTGCACCTGGGGTTCTTCACCAGCCGACACCTACACTGCACGGCCTGCTCCACATAAAAGTCTGTGATATTTACTGAGTTGAGGAAGCTGGTCTTCACACCTACATCCAGATAGTGCCAGGTCCTGAAATTTCACCATCAGAGCTGCAGGAAAAATTGCAGCCTGGGTGGACAACTTAAATATAGCTCAGGGGATAATTTCATTCTAAAAGGTAGCTTAGCCAGGTGAAGTTGTGCATGCCTGCCATTCCAGCACTCAGGAGGCCGAGGCAGGAGGAGGATCATTGTGAGTCCAAGACCAGCCTGGGCTACAAGGGAGCTCAAGGCCAACCTGAACTGCATAGCAAGACCCTGTCTTAAAAAGACAAAACAAAATGAAAGAAAGAAAGAAAACAAGCCAGCAAAGGTAGCTTGTTCTACACACAGATCTGAAGGGAAGGAGTGTGTGGCCCACCATGGGTGGATACCATGGGGAAGGGCTAAGGGCAATCCAGAAGTTGCAGGGATGGGAGGTAGGCAAGACACTGCTTTTCAGTGTCCACAGGAAAGAATAACTGAAGAAGAGTAAGCAGCCTCAGGATTGGCTGCTTCTAACGTCAGAGGGCTCTGGAGGTAGGGACCATCCCTAATTGTCTACTTCTACAGAGGTGTTTGGAGACTCAGAGGACAAGTGACCAGTAGGGGAGGTGGCTGGGAATATCCAGTCTTCACTGGCTATTGTGCATCTGAAAATCACACCTTTAGCAGAAGGACGCTTTCCAACCATGGCGGACCATGAGGCTCAGGGTCCCAAGGAGGTCCAGTGACTCAAGCAGGTCACTGAGTGTCCAGAATAAGGCATGTCTTCCATACACATGCAGAGTCCACGTCAACACATAGTTTCCTGAAGCTAGAAGTGTGGTTCAGAGAGCAGGGCTTGGGACAGAGGCTCATGTGCTAATGAACTTTTCAGCTTCATGAAATACTGGAACCCAAGCGAACCCAACAATGTGGGAGAAGAAGACTGCGCCGAATTTGCCGGTGATGGTTGGAACGATGCCAGATGCGACATCAGCAAATACTTCATCTGCAAGCAAGCTGCAGCTTCCTGCTCGAACTGATGGCCAGTCCCTCTCATGGGTCCTTAAGCTTCTGCCTCCCCACCACATCCAGAGCATCACCCACACTTATGCCAGCCCCTTCTCCTGGTCTGTTGGCACTGAGCACTTAACGGAGCTGGGTCTCTTTCACACTTCTCATCTATAGGGCTTGGCCCCTTCTGCCTCCCTCCTTCCTTCCCGGCTGTGGCTCTGGCCTGTCTTGGCAGGTGTGGGGTACATCCGGAGGCAAGCATGTGCTGTCATCGGCTTCCTCTCTTTTGCTGATGCCAGAGTTGTTTTTGCATCGCCATATGTAGCTCCTACCATGTCCTCTGCAGCTTTATCCCATCCTTGTATAGTTGCTTTCCATCTACTCAGCTGCTACCCATGTTTCCTGCGGCACTACCTGGGGACTTTCTCTGGTTGCTAAATCTCTCCCTATACACCCGTGACATCAGGGAACAAAGCCTCTTGGAACCTCTTCAATCAGTGACTTTGTAGAGTTACCATGTAAATATCCTATTTCCAGACTTCCTTGGTTGGGAGCTGCTGAACCTTAGATGGTTCTCCCGTGTCTCCCACCCAGAAAGAACTATCGCCCTCATTCTGGAAGTTCTTGTGTTGCCAGCTGCCACCTTGCAGCCCCTTCACCCGACTGAGACAGGGAGCCCCTTCCTGGCATAGCCGATGTGCGCAGGTTGATGAGAACCTCTTCCCATGGGCCCAACATGGGACAACTCTGAAGGGACCCTCAGCTTCCAGGGCTCCCTAACCTGCTGCCACACCTGCTCTGCTCCATCTATTTCTCCGCCTGTTCCATCCCCCTCACTTGGCAAAATAAAAGTAAGCATCTGGACTTTGGATTCCTGAGTGGTGCTGGGGTTTTGTACACACTCTTAGCCACACACGCATTTATGTTGATGCAGTGACTTGCGACAGGGAGGAGGCCTCCGTCCGGGGCTGCTCATTGAAATGACCAACTAGGTGGCCAAAGGGCATGAACTGCAGCCCCACGAGCCTTAAAACCCAGAAGTGGTCACTGGAATGTAAACTCTATAGGGGCCGGGGAGATGGCTCCATGGAAAAAGCACTTCCCTGGCAAGCGCAACAGCCTGAGTTCATTCCCCGGTTCTGCAAAAAAGAAAAAAAGAAAAAGAAACTCTATGAAGTTGCTTGAACAATGAGAATTGTCATGGCAAGGCCTGAGCTGCTAACTGCGTAAGGGCCAATGTTCAGGAAAGGGTGGTTGATAGGCAAAAAGTCAGGTCTCTCGAACAGTCAGCATTTTGAGAAGATGCACAGCCCATAGGCCCCGAAGTTCCATTCTGAGGGACTCGGGGGCACAAGTGGCTTTCATGGGGAGGCAAAGGGGGAACAAGACAGGGGCTGTGCGCTGGGCAGTCTCTGTGTCCTCCAGATCACATGTCTCCTGTCTTCTCTGATAAAAAGCGTCACAGTGGAACTTGACCTCCTGGGACGAGGTCCTGCGTATGTTTAGAGAGATCATTTTTCTGCAAGTTAATCTTCAACCATTTACATGCCTTCTGTCATTTGGTGCGTAGAACTAGCATCTAAGGAAGGGTAGTACTAGACTCATTAGATCTGGCTTCTGTAAGCAAAATAGTAATAATTAATATCTAGAAATTTCTGTCTTAATGATTTACTGAACCCGCGGCTTGTCTTTAGAATTTAGAGCACTGGGCAAAAGGAATGGGTTTGAAGGCTTGTAAAAGGGTTAGGCGTGGAAGCAAACCTCTCAGAAGGGCAAAGAGAGAGGCATGAGAAGCTAACTGCGCCTAGGACGGTGCCCCAAAGGGCTTCTCTATAACCGTCTACGTCCGCTGGCTGGAGGATATGTAGAGCCTCTGGAGGTCCCAGCAAGGGCAGGAAGCCCCCAGGCCGCCTTCTTGCTGCCTCCCCTGCCTTTGCGTTTGCCAGAGCTTCGTCTGTTATAATAAACAAGTAAACATGTGCAAGTTATTTTTTGAGCTCTGGTGAGCCATCTGACATGCTATCCAACCTGGGGACAGGTGGCGGAGACCCTCAGCCTGTCGTCCTCCCGGCAGAAGTATGGTTAGCTCTGCCAGCCCTGGCCTCAGTCTTGTGGGACAGAGCTCTCTAAGTCGGGTGAACTAACTCCAGGAGGCTGATGTCAGACTTGGAGAATTCCTTCATGGAAAAATAAGGGTCTGCCTAGGGTGAGACACAGACAGAGCGAATAAGATGCAAAAGGTGTGACTGATAATGCAAAAAGGAAAGAAACTGCCCCAAAGGAAAGAACAACTGGGTCGGGGGAAAGGGGAAAAGAAAGAAGGGGGAGATAGAGAGAGATAGATAGATAGAGAGAGAGAGACAGAGAGAGAGAGACAGAGACAGAGACAGACAGACAGACAAATACACACATAGACAGACAGATGGACAGATAGACAAGACAGCTAAGATAATTGAACTACTAATTTGTGTTAGTTCATTGAAACGAACAGATAGTGCTTATATTGTTTGATCAATTTAGCATGCCTATACTGGTAATCTGAGACATAGATTACTAATTGAACGTAACAATATGCAACATAATAACCACTGTCAATTCCCTATAGTCTTGCTTAAAATTCCGTATCATTTTCATTGTTTTTTCTCGTTAAAATAAAATCATAACAGTTCCTCAGACTCCCCACTTCCTCCTACTGGTGTTGACACCAAAAATGCTCCACTCTAGGCAACCTTCATGCTAACTTCCATCTCACTTAAATCAACCTTTAATAGCCAAAGTAACTCAAGAGAGACACTGTAGACCTCTTGTCAAAGGCTCTCTCAGTGGATCCCAATCTGGGTTGCTGTCATCCCCCGCAAGCTCCTCAATGCCTCCTGTGCTGGATTCCTTCTTTCTTTCCTTCTCCTACCTGTCCTCCCTTTCCCCTTTCTCTACCTGTGAATCTCCTCCCAGATAAACTACCAATACCCAATCACTTGCCTGAGGCTCTGCTTCAGGGGAAAGACTAAACTACTTACAATATTTTTTAAAAATGTACTTGTTGCAGAGTCTCACTCCACAGCTCGGACTCGTAGTAATCCTCCTACTTTCAGCCTGCCCAGTGCTGGGATTACACACATGCACCACCGTGCCCAGTTTCAGCGGCTGGCTCAGCATGCCTGGGGATGGGGCCACAGCAGCATGTGGTACCCGGGATAAAACCCCCATCCCTGCACTTCTTAAGCAGGCACTTAGTCTGCTGAGCTATCTTGCCAGCCCTCACAATATGTTTTTTTTTTTTTAAAGTATTTGGTACAGGGTCTACAGGGTCTCACTATGTAGGTTGGCCTTGTAGAGATTCTCCTGTTTTCAGCCTCCAAAGCACTGGAATTACAGGCATGCACCACCATGCCCAGTCTCCATCACCGTCTCAGCGTGCCCCAGGATCAGGCCGCACGGCATGCTGAGGATCGAACCGGGCCACTGCGCTCTGCCTAAGCAGGCCCTTTACAATGTGTTTTAATACCTGGTAGGCATTGATTCTTCTCTACCAAAATGTCCTTGTAAATTCTTGTGAAATTTCTCTTTTAAATGATTTGTACATGACCACGGATTTTTTTTTTTTTTTGAGACAGGATCTCACTGTCCTTCAAGCTGGCCTTGAATTGGGTATATAGCCCAGAATGGCATCCGATTTATAGCTATCCTCCTGTCTCAGCCTCTTGAGTGCTGAGATTACAGGAGCACACCACTATGCCAACCATGACTAAAGATTTAAACATCGGAATTTTCTTTTAATTAAGTCAACCTTACATCAAACTAAACTACATCAGGGCTGGCGAGATAGCTCAGCAGACTAAACGCCTGTTTAGGCAAGCACAGGGACCTGGATTTGATCCCTGGCACAGCATGCCACACCAGCCCCACCTCTGAGTACCCAAGACCCGGTGTGGTGGAGCACACCTGGAATCCCAGCGCTGGGGAGGCTGAAAACAGGAGGATCACCACCAGTCTGAGCTGCGTAGTGAGACCCTGTACCAAATACATTTTTTAAAACAACTGAACATCAATGTCTCCAGTGAAAACTAAAACTCCACACTTTCTGATCTCAAAAGTTCTTCTCCTTAGTTTGTATTATACCCTGAAGGATCCACTTGCCAAATTGCTTTTGAAATGAATTTTAAAACCAGGCATGGTGGTACATTCCTGTAGTCCCAGCAGTGGGGAGGCAGGGGCAAGAGGATTGCTTCGAGTTTGAGGCCAGCTTGGGCTACATAGTGAGTTCAAAGCCAGCTTGAACTACACAGTGAGACCCTGTCTCAAAAATAAATAAATAAATAAGTCAGTTTACTTATATATTTAATTAAATTAATTTTCAATTGTCCCACAGAACTGTGAAAATACAGCATTGAATAAATGGGACACAGGAGATGGTGACGGCTAGGACACTATTCTCTAGGACGCTGGATACGTGTTGGTACAGATTAGTTTAAACCTATAGAATACACAACACCAAAAGGGAGACTGGATAGAAAACCACGCCTATTGAATGGTCATGATATGTCTGTGTAGGCATGGACATCCACAGAGGCAAATCTACTACCTCGTGGGGGATGAGGTGGGGATGCTGACCACAGAAGAGGTTGGAGGAGTATAGGGGGCACTCTTCACCTCCCACTTAGTTTTTCTGTGGACCTAAATTTCCTATGAATCTAAAAACTAAAGGCCAGTAGAGGATGAATCTGGTCATTCTTACAGAATGATTTCTATTAAGGCAGAAGACAGAAAGAAATAGGAAATCAGCATTAGAATATCCGGCCTAAGAGCCTACCTGGCAAGTGCAAGGGCCTGGACTCGATCCCCAGTACCACATGCTGCGCCAGCCATGCAAACCCTGCTGGCTACTGAAACCCAGTGTGGTGCTGCACACCTGTAATCCCCACACTGAGGAGGCTGAGGCAGGAGGGTCACTATGAGTCTGAGTTATGTAGCGAGACCCTGTACCAAATAAATAAATGATTGAAAAGAAAGAATACTCCACCAATTATTGCCACAGGAAAGAGCTTCCAAATGGGTAAGAGTATTAGGGGTAAAGGGTGGGGTATTTGTATAACCTCAGTGGATCTCCAATCCCACAAAGTTTATTGATTATCACGGTGGTTTTAGCATATGTTTGCACATTTTAAAAAAGACTCCTTCTTGGAAGTAGAGCCTAATGCTCCGCCACCTTGTGTGCGGTTAGACACAGTGATTCATTTCAAAAGAATAGAGAAGTGCCCAGTAAACTTTAAAGACATTCCCTAGTTGTCACCCCCCCAATAAAATAGTAAGTAATGTGATCGTATGAGGAATGCCTGAGCTCTGGAAGTGCCCAAGGCATTGGGATGTCAGAGACCTTTATGTTAGCCTCCAAAAAGTCAGATTTTGCCCCTTTGGGAAGAACAATGCAAACCCATTGAGAGTACGTGGAAGAGAATATGGGAAGGGGAAAGCATGGAACACCTGACAGGTAGCACTGTTAAACAAGGTACCAATTGCTAGTGATAGGTCATGGGTACCATATGGGTATCATGTATCTTCTTCATCTGCCCCACAAATATGATGGAACTGAAAGGCCATGTCACCTTTGGCACTCTTCCTCCCTAACGCATAACTTCCTCTTAGTCATGAGAGAACAGAAAAACCCAAATCAAATTCCATCCAACATAATGCCTTATTGACATTCTTCAAAGCAATTAATTGTATGAAGACAACTACAGCATTGTGTTCCCTGATGCTATGACAAAGTACCTGAAGCTGGGTACTTTATAAAGAAAAGAGATGTATTTAGCTTACAGTTCTTGCAAGGCAAGCAGCCTGTGGTGAAGACCTTCTTGGCCACATCTCAGCATGGCGGACAAAGTCGTGATGGGAGCATATGTGAAAGGGAAAGATAGGGGAGCTGGAGAGCATGAGGGGCCAGACGTGCTGCTTGTATAGCCCGCTTCTGAAGGAGCTCACTTCAAGAGATGCACTTTAGGACTGGGAAGATGGCTCAGTGGAACAAGTGCTTCCCTGACAAGCACAAGGGCCTGAGTTCAATCCTCGGTTCCACCAAAAAAATAAAAAGAATAGAATATCAAGAGACACACTTTAGTCCCTATGCAATGGTGGCGTTCTCTGTGACCTAAACGCCTTCCACAAGGACCCAACCATTTAAAGGTCCCCATAGCTCTCACCATTACCAACTTGGGGTCAACCTTACAGCCCCGACACACACTCAAGCCACATCTAAGCCTCAGAGGCAAGGAACCTGCCAGAGCTTGGAGGAGACCAAGTGGCATGATGTTTGCTGTAGGGCTGTTACGCACCTCTCTGAATTTATATATTGAAGCTCTAAGTCCTAGTACTTCTCAATGTGACCCTATTGAGAAATGGGGTCTTTGTAGTGACGATTAAGTTAAAATGAAGGTATTAAAGTTGATCCTCATCAAGTATGACTGGTGATATTATTAAAGGGGCTATTAAAGGGGGGGCTATGTGACCCAGCTACACACACAAGGATGACCACGTGAAGACACAGAAAATGACCACCAGCCAGCCAATGAGAGACGCACACACAAGAACCAGCCCAGCTGTCATTAGCTTTCCATCACGGTGACAAACATCTGAAAGTGGTTTTCTTTTTATAAGTGGTGACAAATCCACTTATAAAAAGAAAAGAATTATTTGGCTTACAGCTCAGAGTTTTCTGTCCATGATTGATTGGCCAAGACAGCCTGTCACAGCAGTAGTGCATGGTGCAACTACTCCCTTCATGGCTGGGACATGAAAAAGGCAAAGAGAAAAGGCTTAGAGCATTCTTATTCCCTTCAAGGACCCACCCTCATGGCCGGGAGACCTCTTGTCAGTACTTCTTAAAGTCTCCGTGATCCCTCCAAAGCAGCAAGCTGGAGAAGCTCGTATCACCTGGGCCGGAGGGGGACACGCCGCATCCTAATTACAGCACCCGCCAAAAGGCGATCCTGGGTTCTGGCCTCCAGAATCCTGAGAAGGTAGACCTCAGTTGCTCCTGCTAAGGGGCCAGCAGAACTTTGTGAAGGGCATCTCTAGCAAACTCATACGCCTGCCTGGACCACGAGGTGCTGGACGAGAGGAGTAACGAGAAAGAGCACCTGGGGGAGACTGCTGAGCTCCGGGTGAGCGCTGTCTCGGGTACTCTTCTCTTGTTGCTGGGGCAAATACCTGACACCTACATGAAGGAAGGAAAGGTTCATTTAGCTCACAGTTACTGGAGGTTTCAGTCTGTACTCAGCTGGCTCCAAGGCAGAGCGGCACAAGGCAGAGAGCAACCTTTCATGGCGCAGAGAAGAGCAGAGAGCAAAATGGAGAAGCAGCAGCAACAGTGGCTGCAGAGAGCAGGTCTGTCTCCCCTAAGTTGCACTCAGGCTGTCCGCCCCAGGCTGGGGGAGGTACTCACCCCCATAATCCCTGCAGTGCTAAAACCCATAATCCCAGTGGATTATGGATTCATCTCATACTCTAGAAATCCCCACCCCATGAGCGCATGAGGCTTTGGGGGACAACTAGACACAAACCATAACTAGCTGTTTAGCTGAGTCCAGAGCGTCGTACTGACGTTAAATTCTTCATTTGGATACACGTGTGACGGTAATACATGAGCTACACCCGGAGAAAGCCTATGTAGAGTCGAGTTCTCTACTATCTGCATGTGTTAAGATGTAAATGCTTAAATCACGCCTTAATTCTAATCACTAAACTATGAATATGGCTGATAATAAAAAGCTATTACACAGCTCCTTGGTGACATATTACACGCTTTTAAAAAAATCCACCGTTGTTTAACCATTTGAATTAGGAATGTGATTTAATAGTCATCCTACATACTGTTTTGTTATAATTCTTTTATACAAAGAGAATACAAAACGGTTTTTAAAAATTAGAAATGGGGGCCGGGGAGATGGCTCAGTGGAATAAGCGCTTCCCTGGCAAGGGCAAGGGCCTGAGTTCAATCCCCGGTTCTGCAAAATAAATAAATAAATAAAAATAAAATTAAAAAACAAAAATTAGAAATGGTGCAGAACTTCACCAAACAAAACAATAGGAATTCTACAATAGCTGTATTGCATAATATTGTCTTCACTTTAGTTGCTCAAGGGCTGGCCAGACAGCTCAGTTGGCTAAGTGCCTGCTTAGGCAAGCACAGGAACCAGGGTTCGATCCCAGCACCACACGCCACACCGGCCCTGCCCCCAGGCTCTCTGAGCCAGTCACCATGACCAGATGCAGTGGCACACGCCTCTAATCCCAGCACTGCGGAGGCTGAAAACAGGAGGATGGCTATGAATCTGAGCTGTATAGTGGGACCCTGTACCAAATACACTTAAAAAAAATTTAGAAGCGCTTCCTTGACAAGCACAAGGGCCTGAGTTCAATCAATCCCCAGTTCCACATAAAAAAAAAAAATTAGTTGCTAGATTACCAGATATTAGCTTGCAAAATTGATATTTAAAAGGTTATAAAAATGTTTAAAGACAAGAAAAAATTAAGCATCAATTGTTCCCCTCTGTAAACCAGCAGAAATCAGCAATACAATTATCCAATCCATCCTGCATACATATAAGCGTATATCTCGTTTCCCCCACCCCCTCTCTCCTGTCCTTTTTCTCATCCCAGTCATTCCTTCCTTTTGGACAGATTATTTCCCTTTCATAATATCTAGTGTATCTTTCGGATCTTATTTACTCTTTCAGGTGCTTACTTTAGGAGACATAACTGTACATTTTCTTCAATTAAAAAAAGTGAAAACAATTGAGAGTTTGGCTAGGCATCATTTGCTTTTATACTATTACTGTAAATGTAAAAATATGTCATTGTAAAAATAAAAATATATGATATGTATGTGTGGTTTTTTATTATTTACATTATACATTTGTGTCAAAAGTTTAAATGCTGGGCTGGGCATGGTAGTGCACTCATGTAATCCCAGCACTCTGGAGGCTGAGGCAGGAGGATTGCTGCATGTTCGAGACCAGCCTGGGCTACAAAGTGAGCTCAGGGTCAACCTGAACTGCATAGCAATACCCTGGCTCAAAAAACAAAACAAAAACAAAAGCAAATGTGAAAGCCTCACTTTGTCAGACTTACAAACAAATCCAAGTTATGAATGTTCTCACGGAGCAGAACGTATTCATAAGTCAGGGAC